>QBTX01002993.1:0-13065 GCA_003063285.2 Arachis monticola | reverse complement strand
TAGTGATATTTTGTGCCAAGTTCTTTTGCCTGAGCTTCTGTCTGGTGGTATGAGCATAGTGTCGCAATGCTTACTTGGGTGCGGGCCTCAATCCCTTTCCTACGCAATCCAGAATGAATCTCGGGTTATGTGCAATGGATTTCTCTCTTAAGGCGATAATGCATCTCCCAATCTGAAACTCAGGCGTTGAGTGTCATCTTCGTTTGGGTTGGTTTGGGCTCTCAGCCGACAAAGTTGATCCTTTTTTCGGGTGAGATAGCATGCAACTTCCCTTCGCTAATCTGGTCTCCGGTTCTTTAAGTGGGCTACAGTTGCTTGAATGGCCTCGGTGGTGTCTCATGTACGGAGGGAACTTTGCCTCGGTCGACATAAATACCTTGGTTTTGATTATTTAGAAGTTGGGGAGGAGTGGTTAGATGTTTGTGCGTAAATTCGAATCCTCGTCATGTTTGACAATGTCGTTTCTGGCTCCGTGGCTTCTCTTATATGGATATTTTTCTCTGATATGTTGCCTGGCATTAGTTCTAGATGTGGGGTATGATACTGAGCGGGGTAAGTGGTACATGGAGCTCAAGTATGTGTGGCTAAGAAGGGGCTTTGCCGCGTTGAGCTAGGTTGGTTTCTCATGCTTGTATCAAGGGATTAGGGGTACATATGTTCTACGAAGTTAGCGGTGGTTGTTGTGAAACTTGTTGTTGGTTGTTTTGGGACTCAGCTCACTTTGGATTGTACTTTTTTTCAAAACATGTTTAATTGTTAGGAGTCGACTTTGCTCCTATTTCGTGGTTGATTTCTCGTTTGTCTTGGGTTATTTACTTTCGTGGTGTTTTGGGCCTGTGGTTGTTTGTCGGGCTCTCTCTCTCTTCTTCCTCTCTCCTTCTTCTGTTCCTTTTGCGTCTTGTATGATGTGTACGTTCTGTGGGGTGGTTGTCGCCTTTGGTGATGAGTTTGAGGGACTTAGCGGGTTCGCGGTTGACCTTGTGGGCTTTTGTGCTTTGGCTCAGGTGTAGTATTTCAGTCAGATGGTGCCCCTTTTTCTCTTGTGTGTCCTTTCCATTGTTTCTTTTTGACCACTTCGCTATCACTAGGAAAGATGTAATGTGTATATGGTTGGCTGAAATTAAGCTTTTAAAGAGGCGCTGGTTGTGTTTGGTTGCTCCGCATGTGTTTGAGTTGCTCGAATATGTTGTGTTATGTCTCAGGCTCGACATATCCTGGTTATTTTTTCTTCTGGCTTGTTGTTGTTCGTGTTTGGCCGTGCCTTTCAAGGAGCTTGGCTTGTGCTTCTGATCTGCAATCGACATAGAGTGCGTACATGGTCGATACAACCTTAGAACAGCAAGTGCACTGGGTGGGTCGTCCAAGTAATAGACCGTTGGATAGATGAGTAGGCTGGGTCGCAGAGCCCACGGAGATTGTTTTTGGTGGTTATTGAAGAAAGCTATGGTCAACTCTTCGGTAAATCTCAGTCATGCGGATTTAAACATGATCACTTTATGAGGCGTCTTAAGATTTGGATAACACAAGTACAGGGATAGAGAACTTAAGGCTAGGACTTGCATTTTTGTTGGCAGGTTGGGGATTTTTGTCGAGCATAAGCGATATGTGAATCTGGCGGTGTTTTCGTTGTCCTCTACCTCTTGCTTTTCGCTGATCTTTGGTGGCCTTAATTCTAGTCTTACTTCTCCTTTTCCATGGTCTTGGCTTTTACTGGTGGATGTCAGGCTGACCACTGTCAAGTGGCGGTGGGGCGATACTCTTCGGGTGCGGTCCGCATGTCGTCTCGGGGATGAAGACTGCATCCCAATCGCCTGTCGTGTCAACTTGGCATCGGCTCTTGTAATTCGTCTGGAGGCATCACCCTGTCTTTGCCATAGTGGCTTGGTTCAGTCTTATTCTTCACGTGATAATGCCTGCACCGCCCTGTCACGGCACCGGCTATTCATGAGGGTTTCTGTCGTTCGAGGGGGTTCTCGATCTGGTGATAGATTTGGTATTACTTATCTTCTTTTTGCCGTTCTCGTCACTGATTTGTGCCTTTGTTCTGCAGTCGCGGAGGGTTCGGTAGCTCTGTCTATCAGTTCATTTCTAATTCTCGCAGTTTGAAATCCTAAGCTCTTGGAGATTATCCACTATGACTATAGGTTTTTTAGGATCCTTTTCCGGTTATTCTTCTTTTGGGGCCCTGCCAATCATTTGGGTTCGTATGGTTGCCTTACGCCTATGAAGATTTCTTTGTGTTTAGATTTGTAGATCATACAAGTTTACTCAAGGATTCTCTAGCTTAATTCAGGATGCGTTAGGAGACTGGTACATGTGTTTGTTTCTAAATTGTGCAACTATTTGCGTGGGGTGCATTAGTGTGTTGAGATGTGTTGATTGGTATGGGCGTTTTTTCTCACTATATATCTATTTCACTCATTTTTTTTTTTTCGACTGTTTTGCGGTTGGTGTGTGGCTGAATTGGAGATTGGTGAGAGAGCGTTGGAAGATAAGTTATGATCTTTGATATGGTGAATTGAATAGTAGTACTTTGCATTAATCTTTGAGGAACAGCAGAGCTCGACACATTAATCTATGGAGTTAGTTTTACAGGATCTCTATTGTTCACGTACTGTAATCTTATTCATTAGTGAAGGGGCCAAGGATGTGCTCGGGAGATTGGCCAGTGGCGGGCCCTATAGGTACGTGATCTAATATGTCTTCTTCTAAGTTTGAATTTTCGTTGATGGATATACAACTGAGAGTCGGCGATAAGATTGCCAATTTAATTATTCAATATTGGGGTGGGTGGGATAGGAGTCATCTATTTATAGGTAATTATACTAGCTTACTAGGTTGTATACAGTAAGTGAATGTATTTTTGATTTGTTAGGGTTTTATTTTTATTTATGATTCAATTTTTGCTTGCTTATCACTTGGTGTGTGCTTGGGCTGAGCTTGAGTGTTGCACGTGCAGAGGACTATTGGTGGAGTTGAACGCCAGTTTTTCTGTGCCAGTTTGGGCGCTTCAACTCTGGTTTTGGAATCCTTTTCTGGCGTTTGGACGCCAGATTGGGCAGAAGGCTGGCGTTGAACGCCCGTTTTTTACGTCGTCAATTCTTGGCCAAAGTATGGACTATTATATATTGCTGGGAAAGCCCTGGATGTCTATTTTCCAACGAATTAGGAGAGCCGCGCCATTTCGATTCTGTAGCTCCAGAAAATCCACTTTGAGTGACAGGGAGGTCAAATCCAACAGCATCTCAGCAGTCCTTTTTCAACCTCTGAATCTGATTTCTGCTCAGTCCCCGCAATTTCAGCCAGAAAATACCTGAAATCACAGAAAAACACACAAACTCATAGTAAAGTCCAGAAATGTGAATTTAAGCATAAAAAACTAATGAAAACATCCCTAAAAGTAAACTAGATCCTACTAAAAACATACTAAAACAATGCCAAAAGCGTATAAATTATCCGCTCATCACAACACCAAACTTAAATTGTTTGCTTGTCCCCAAGCAACTTGAAAATCAAATAGGATAAAAAAAAGAGAATATACTAAAATTCCAAACTATCAATGAAACATAGTTTCAATCATATGAGCGGGACTTATAGCTTTTTGCCTCTTGAATAGTTTTGGCATCTCACTTTATCCATTGAGGTTCAGAATGATTGGCATCTATAGGAACTTCAGATTTCGAATAGTGTTATTAACTCTCCTAGTTCAGTATGATGATTCTTGGAACACAGCTTCTTTTATGAGTCTTGGCCGTGGCCCTAAGCACTTTGTTTTCCAGTATTACCACGGATACATAAATGCCACAGACACATATTTGGGTGAACCTTTTCAGATTGTGCTCGCTTGCTAAAGTCCCCAATTAGAGGTGTCCAGGGTTCTTAAGAACATCTTTTTTTTTTTTTTTGCTTTGGACCTGACTTTAACCGCTCAGTTCTCAAGTTTTTCACTTGACACCTACATGCCACAAGCACATGGTTAGGGACAGCTTGGTTAGCCGCTTAGACCAGGATTTTATTCCTTTAGGCCCTCCTATCCACTGATGCTCTAAAGCCTTGGGATCTCTTTTTATTTGCCCTTGCCTTTTGGTTTTAAGGGTTATTGGCTTTTTCTGCTTGCTTTTTCTTTTCTTTTTTTTTTTATTTTTTTCGCTACTTTTTTTTTTTTTTTTTTTTCCTTGCAAGCTTTGTTCTTTGCTGCTTTTTTTTGCTTCAAAGAATCATTTTTATGATTTTTCAGTTATCAATAACATGTCCTAGTCATTCATTTCTTTTTTTCAAGAGCCAACAATTTAACATTCTTAAACAACAACTTCAAAAGACATATGCACTGTTCAAGCAATTACATTCAGAAAAACAAGAAGCATTGTCACTACATTAATATAATTAAACTAAGTTCAAAGATAAATTCGAAACTCATGTACTTCCTGTTCTTTTGAAATTAAAACATTTTTTCATTTAAGAGAGGTGATGGATTCAATAGGACATTCATATCTTTAAGACAAAGTTACTAATGATCATGTAGTGAAGACAACAAACATAGATTAGGCACATAACATAGAAAAACGACAAACAGAAGAAGAAAGAACAAGGAATGAATCCACCTTAGTGATGGTGGCGTTTCCTTCTTGAGGAACCAATGATGTCCTTCGCAGCTCTTCTATGTCTCTTCCTTGTCTTTTGTTGCTCCTCCCTCATTGCTTTGTTTGATCTTCTCTTATTCTCATGAAGCATGAATGGAGTGTTCTTAGATGTTCCACCCTTAGTTGTCCATATTGGAACTTCAAATTCTTCTAGGGAGGGTGTTGATGTGCTCCCAATAGTTTTGTGGAGGAAAGTGCATTTGAGGCATTTCCGGAATCTCATTGGTGATGAGCTTCTTGCGCCTCTTGAGCTCCATGACTGGGCTCTCTTGCTTGCTCCGATCTTTTCTCTTAGTGATGGGCTTGTCCTCTTTGATGAGGAATATCTCCCTCTATGTCAATCTCCCATTGAATTGCATAGGTTGGCAAATAGTGAGGAAGGCTAACCTGCCATAGTGGATGAGCTTCGTCAGCCACCGCTTGTAGAAGTTCTTGAGGTATAATCTCATGAACTTCCACCCTTTTCTTCCAATCATGATACTATGGATCATGATGGCCCGTCTATGGTAAACTTCAGACCGGTTTGCTTAGTGGGGAATGATTGAGCATGTGAAATAAACCAACCATCCTCTAGCTATAGGCTTGAGGTCCAATCTTCTTAGTTGAACCGGCTTGCCTTTGGAGTCCAATCTTCCATTGAGCTCCTTCTACACATATGTCCTAAGGACTTGGTCCAACCTTTGATCAAAGTTGACTCTCCTTGTGTAGGGGCATGCGTTCTCTTCCATGTATGGCAAGTTGAACGCCCAACCTCACATTTTCCTGGACTAAATCTAAGTATTTCCCCCCGAACCATTGTAACATAGTTCTTTGGATCCGGGTTCTTACTTTGTCCATGGTTCTTGGTGATCCATGCATGGCATAGAACTCTTGAACCATTAAGATGCCGACTTGTTGGATGGGATTTGTTAGAACTTCCCAACACTCGTTCTTTGAATTTCATGTCAGATCTCCGGATACTCATTTCTTTTGAGTTCAAAAGGGACCTCCAGGGATCACATTTTTCTTGGCCACAACATCATAGAAGTGGTCCTTGATGGGCTTTAGAGAACCTTTCCATCTCCCATGACTTCGGATGTGGAAGCTTTTGTCTTTCCTTTCCCTCTTCTAGAGGATTCTCCGGGTCTTAGATGCCAATCAAGTGAATGGAAAAACAAAAAAGCTATGCTTTTACCACAACCAACTTAGAATTTGCTCGCCCTCGAGCAATAAACAAAAGAATAGAAGAGAAGAAGAAGAAAGAAGAAGAAAATATGGAGAGGGATGAGGGAGATGTGGTTCCGGCCAAGAGGAGTGTAGAGGGGTGTGTTGTGTGAATTTGAAGAAGAATGGGGGGCTTTATAATAGGGAAGGGGAAGGGGGGAGGTTTCGGCCATATGGGTGGGTTTGGGTGGGAAATTGGTTTTGAATTTTGAAAGGTAGGTGGAGTTTATGAGGTAGGATTTGATTGGGAAGAGTGGGTGGATGTGAGTGGTGAAGGTTTAGTGGGGAAGAGAGATTGATGTGATTGGTGAGGGGTTTTAGGGAAGAGTGTTTATGGGGTTTGTGTGAAAGGAGTGGTGAGAAGAAGTGAGTGGAGGTAGGGGTGATCCTGTGGGGTCCACAGATCCTGCGAGTGGATCCTGTGGGGTCCACAGATCCTGAGGTGTTCAAGGATTTTACATCCCTGCACCAAATTAGGCATGTAAAAATGCCTTTGTACCCAACTCTGGGCGTTTCAGCACCAGAACAATGCTTGTTCTGGGCGTTCAGCGCCAGGATGCTCCCATTCTGGGCGTTCAAGCGCCAGAAGATGCTCTGTTCTGGGCGTTTGAACGCCAGACAGATGCTCCTCCAGGGTGTGATTTTTCTTCTGCTGTTTGTTTATTCCATTTTGAATTTTTTTTTTATTTTGTGACTCCACATGATCATGAACCCTAAGAAAACATGAAAAATAAGAATTAGATAAACATTGGGTTGCCTCCCAACAAGCGCTTCTTTAATGTCAATGCATTGACAGTGGGCCTCATGGAGCCTCAAGACGTGCAGAAGCTTTGTTGAGACTCTCAACACCAAACTTAGAGTTTTGGATATTGGGAGTTCAACACCAAACTTAGAGTTTGGGTTTGTGGCCTCCCAACACCAACTTAGAGTTTGACTGTGGGGGCTCTGGTTGATTCTGCTTGGAGAGAAGCTTTCCTGCTTCCTCCCCCATGGTTGCAGAGGGAGATCCTTGAGTTTTTGAATACAAGGGAGTTCTATTCCATTGAAGGAATATTTTCACCTCTGTCAACATCAATCACAGCTCTTGCTGTGGGCCAGGAAAGGTCTTCCTAGGATGATGGATTCATCCTCTTCCTTTCCAGTACTCAGGACTATAAATCAGTAGGTATGTAAGGGCCCCCAACCTTTACTAACAATCTTCTACTTGTCCATTAAGCCTGTCTTCTTGACTGTCCTGCCATCTCTAGTGAGATTTTTAGCAGCTTTGCACCCCATAGATTCCCAGTTTCTCTATTACACAGAGGGGCATGAGGTTTATTCCTGAACCAAGTCACACAGAGCCTTAAAGAATCATGGTGCCTATGGACAGGTATTAATGAACTTTCCAGGATCCTCTCTCTTCTGAGGCAATGTCAGTTGATCCAGATCACTTAGTTCATTGATGAACAAGGGAGGTTCAACTCCCCAAGCATCAATGCCAAACAATTTTGGCATTCAGCTTCATGATTGCACCACGAGAAACTTGGCAGTTTGCTCTTCAGTGACATCCTCATGCTCTTCAGAAGAGGAATATCATCACCAAGAGCCTCATGAAGGGCATAGAGGAGTGTTCAATGGATAGCTCTATGGTCTCTGATGAGCCTCTAGAGTCTTTGTTCCCGACCTTATGAGGGAAGCTCCTTATGATCTCTGGATTGCGTCCCAGGAGGTCTTCTCTGTGATTTGCAATCCGTCCTCACTCCTTCTCCCTTCACCATTATCTTCGAGATATACAGGTTCGGCTCCATGGGGCGCTTATTGTCAATGGCCTTATAGCACTCGTCCTTTTGGGTGTTCTTTGTGTAATGGCTTGGGAGAGTACTGGAGGGGTTTAGTGATCATTTTACTCCAGCTGGCCCACTTGTGCTTCCAAATTTCTAATGGAAGACTTAGTTTCATTCATGAACTCTAAAGTGGCTTTAGGATAGTCAGAGACTAGATTTGCTACAATTAGAAGCCATCTTTGTTCAGGGGGGTCGGGTAGCAGTGGCGCAAGAAGGGTTTCTGCGGCGTGGGGTCAGGTTGTGAATCCAGCCGGTGTGGAGTGATGGGCTTTGACCTAGCGTTTTGAGCGTCGCCTCGGGCTTGACGGGCGACCGAGGCTTGGCGTCGGGTGGCAGCATGGCCAACCGCGTCGGCCGTGAAGTGCCCACTTCGCGCGCCGCGGCGGCGCGACGCTCGGGAAGTGGGAGGTGCGATCGCCACGTCACTACGTACTCGCCCGCCATGCCGTTGTAGTCGGGGGTTGATGCGCGGCTGGAAGCGCGAATATTCGGCTGGGTAATATCGCGATTCGTGGAGGAACACGTGGTTCAATGATGGCGTGTTGTGTTGCTGACGGGTATATACGGCTGCGGCCAAGCCAGTTCTCTGTTTAGTTGTGCTGAGTTGGCATGAAATGGAAAAGGTTTGCTATTGCTAAAAACTATGTTCGTTCTCACTATTATTAAAGCCTTTTTGGGGCTTTTGAATCCTTCCATGGAATTGGATATTTCTCCATTTAGAGTTATAGGTGTTTCCAAAGGTTTCACTAAGTAATTACCCCTCTGCTATTGCAGGTTCTCAGGATCATAGGCTTTCTCTTCATAAGATGCCTCTTGAGTACTGTTGGAGCACACTTCTTACCTTCAACATGAATGCTATAGTAATTAAATTGTAGTTAATATTTATTGCTGAGCCAATATTGAATCAGAGTCATCAACTTCAATGCCCTCCCTTCTCTAGGCGTCCCATTATTCCAGGATTCCTTTCAAAGTGACTGAACTGGTTCATTGCAACCATTCAATGATGGTTCTGAGCTTCTGCAGGCGTTTTCTTTGGTGAATGGATTCCACCTGCAAAAGTGTCCAGTGAATCTTTGATAGCTCAGATAAACTCATCATAGAATATATCTCAGGATGGTCTCATTCTGAAAGCAAGTCAGAGGGACACTTTTTTGGTCAACTGTTGTATCTTCCCAAGCTTCATAGAAAGATCATCACCTTCTTTTCCTTCTGAAGCGCTTGAACCATAGCTCTACAGCTTGCTAGTTTTTGAGGAGGAAGAGTACTTGGCTAAGAAAGCGCGTGACCAGCTTATCCAAAGAGTCTCAGCATGTCTTTATTGAGAATACCACAATCCTAGCTCTGTCCCACACAAAAGGCGAAAAGCAATGGAGCCTGTAGACTTCAGGATCTAGTCCATTAGTCTACAGTATCACATATCTGCAAGAATTCAGCTAAGGAACTGGAAAAGGATCTTCACCGATGCGGATGTCCATGAACTTGCAGTTCGCGTGCTCAGAGAAAACTAACTTGAGGTTTCAGCTCAAAGTTGTTTAGCTCCCAATGCAGAATGAGATTGCTTTCCAGGTAAATGGAATTAGTGCAGTAAGTAGTCCCAAGGCATCCTCCTTGCTTATTATTATTATTCTGCTGCCATCCTCCTCCTGCCTGTTCGAAATTCTGAAAGGTTATCTTCTGGATTGTTGTATTTTTAGCTTCTCTTAATTTTCTCTTTCAGAGTCCTTTCAGGTTCGATCTGCTCTCACAAAATTTCTTATCCTTGCTCCTGCTCATATGACAAGGAAGATGGCAGCGAAATGCTTAATAATATTGAGATCCTTATACCACGTATAGGGATCCCTTTGTGAGTGGAAGAGAAGGGGGAGAAAAAGAATGTGATGTAAAGGAAGAAATGCAACTGTACGAATGGAAGAGATGTGAGATGAATGTTAGGATTGAATGAATAAATAGAATAGGATGGGGAGGTATAATTTTCGAAAATTATTTGAAAAGGAGTTAGATGATTTGAAAATAGTTTTTTTGAAAATGTTTAGTAAATTTTTTTTTTCGAAAATTTTTTTGAAATAAAAATAAAAAATAAAAATAATTAGTTAATAAAAGAAATTTCGAAAAAGGGGGAAGATATTTTCGAAATAGAGAGAGAGAGTTAGTTGGTAGTTTTGAAAAGTTAAGAAACAAACAAAAAGTTTAGTATAGTTAGTTAAACAAATTTTTGAAAAAGAATAAGAAGTTAGGAGGTTAGAAAAGAATATTTTGAAAAGATATTTAGAAAGATTTATTAAATAAAAAAAAAATATTTTTTAAAAGATATAATAGAATTAGTTTTGAAAAGATTTGATTTTTTTAAATCAAAATTAATGACTTGATTCATAAGAAATCAAAGATATGATTCTAGACTTAAAGTTTGAATCTTTTTCTTAACAAGCAGTAAAAACTTCAATTTTTGAATCAAAACATTAATTGATTAAGTTATTTTCGAAAATTTGGTATAAAAATATAAGAAAAAATTTTTTTGAAAAATATTTTTGAAATTTTCGAAAATAAAAAAAAAAAATAAATTTTGAAAAAGATTTTGATTTTTGTAAAAGATTTTTTTTTTTTTTAATTCAAATTGAAAATTGATTTGACTCTGGCAACTTGATTTTAAAAATTTTTGAAAAAGTCAACTCCAAATTTTCGAATTTGATGAAGAAAATAGGAAGATATTTTTTTTTTATTTTGTGAATTTTTATGATGCAAGAGAAAAACACTAAAAAAGATGCAATGCATGAAATTTTTAGATCAAAACATGTGATGCATGCAAGATCATTATGAATGTCAAGATGCACACCAAGAACACTTGAATGTCAGATGAACATCAAGAACATATTTTTTGAAAAATTTTTAATGCAAAGAAAACATGCAAGACACCAAACTTAGAATTCTTTAATGCTTAGCACTAAGAATTCAGAATGCATAGATAAACATGAAAGAACAAAAAAAAAATTCATCAGACACAAAAAAACTCAAGAAAAAAAAAACAAGAACAATTTGAAGATCCATGAGAACAATATGAATGCATAAATTTTAAAAAATGCAAGATGCAAATGCAATTGACACCAAAACTCATGATATGACTTCAGACTCCACAAAGAAAAAAATATTTTTTGATTTTTTGATTTTCTAATTTTTTGGATTTTTTTTTTTATGAAAAAAAAATAGGATTCAAATTCAAAATTTTTAATGAATTCCAGGAATCTTGCCATGTTAGTCTAAAGCTTCAGTCAGGAATTAGACATGGCTCACTAGCCAGCCAAGCTTTCAAAGAAGCTCAGTCCAAACACATAGACATGGCCATGGCCAGCCAAGCTTCGAGCAGGTGATCAGAAACAGTAGCAGGTGGATTAACTCCAACTAGCTTGCTCTTGATACAAATTGCTGCCTCAGTCCAAATGAATTTAGACATGGCTTTACAGCCAGCCAGGCTTGCAACATATAATTACATGGGCTGGAGTGATTAGTTGAATACCAATCCCAAAGTAGTTTGGGTATGGCTTTACAGCCAGATATGATTCAACATATTTCATGAAACACTAGAATTCATCTTAAAATTTTTTAAATAGAATAATTATTTTTGAAAACATTTTTTATTTTTTAGAAACGATGAGAAATTTTTTAAAAATTTTTTTGAAAAATTTTTGAAAATAAAACAAAAAGAAATTACCATATCTGAGCAACAAGATGAGCCCGTCAGTTGTCCAAACTCAAACAATCCTGGCAACGGCGCAAAAGCTTGGCACGAAAATTGTGATTCCAGCTCGAACAATCCCTGGTAATGGCTCCAAACTTGGTGCTCTGATCTCAATACATAATTGTCACAACTTCGATCACACTAACCAGCAAGTGCACTGGGTCGTCCAATAATACCTTACGTGAGTAAGGGTCGAATCCCACGGAGATGTTGGTATGAAGCAAGCTATGGTCACCTTGAAAATCTCAGTCGGCGGATTTAAACATGATACTTTATAGATTAAAATAAACAATAAAATGGATAGAGATACTTAAGTATATTCATTGGCAGGGATTTCAGATAAGCGATGGAGATGCTTTTCGTCCTCTGAACCTTCTGCTTTCCTGCTATCTTCATCAATCAGTCTTACTCCTTTCCATGGTGGCTTTATGTGATACATCACCACTGTCAATGGCTACTTTCGGTCATCTCTCGGGAAAAGATCCAAATGCCTTGTCACGGCACGGCTAATCGCTGGAGGCATCACCCTTGCCAATGGTCTCATCTTATCCTCTCAGTGAATAATATGCTCACGCACCCTGTCACGGCACGGCTATTCATCTGTCGGTTCTCGATCATGCTGGAATAAGGATTTACTATCCTTTTGGGTCTGTCACTAATGCCCTGCAATCGCGAGTTCGGAGCTCGTCACAGTCATTCAATCATTGATCCTACTCGGAATACCACAGACAAGGTTTAGACCTTCCGGATTCCTTTGAATGCCGCCATCATCTAGCTTACCCACGAAGATTCTGGTTAGGAGATCTAGAGATACTCATTCTAGCTTATTCATGTAGAACGGAAAGTGTTTGTCAGGCACGCGTTCATGGGGAGATGGGATGAGCGTCAGCGTCACAATAATCATACCTTCATCACGTTCTTGGGTCGAATGGAATCTTAGAAGCGAAATAAGAGTGAATTGAATAGAAAATAGTTAGTACTTTGCATTAATCTTTGAGGAACAGCAAGCAGCTCCACACTTAATCTATGGAGTGTAAGAAACTCTACCGTTGAAAATACTAGTGAAGGGCACAGGCATGGCGAGATGGCCAGCCCCCTAAAACGTGATCAATAGTCTCCTAAGATGAAAATGGAATAAAACTGAGACCAAAGATGCCTAATACAATATAAAGAAGGTCCTATTTATAATAAACTAGCTACTAGGGTTTTACATAAGTAAGTATTTGATGTATAATCCACTTCCGGGGCCCCTTGGTGTGTGTTTGGGCTGAGCTTGAGTGTTGCACGTGCAGAGGCCATTTGTGGAGTTGAACGCAAGTTTCTGTGCCAGTTTGGGCGTTCAACTTGGTTTTGGATCCTTTCTGGCGCTGGACGCCAGATATTGGGCAGAAGGCTGGCGTTGAAACGCCAGTTTACGTCGTCAATTCTTGGCCAAAGTATGGACTATTATATATTGCTGAAAGCCCTGGATGTTATTTCCAAAACATTGGAAGCGCGCCATTTCGAGTTCTGTAGTTCAGAAAATCCACTTGAGTGCAGGGAGGTCAGAATCCAACAGCATCAGCAGTCCTTTTCAACCTCTGAATCTGATTTCTGCTGCTCAAGCCCTCAATTTCAGCCAGAAAATACCTGAAATCACAGAAAAACACACAAATTCATAGTAATGTCC
>QBTX01002992.1:0-13066 GCA_003063285.2 Arachis monticola | reverse complement strand
ACCTGAAATCACAGAAAAACACACAAACTCATAGTAAAGTCCAAAAATGTGATTTTTATTTAAAAACTAATAAAAATATAATAAAAAGTAACTAAAATATGCTAAAAAGAATGCCAAAAAGCGTATAGATTATCCGCTCATCAGGGCCCTCCCAGTTGGGTGTGAGCTTTCGTTCACTAGGAGTGGGGAGACCATTGTCATTTCATTGTAAGACGAGGTATCCTGGTTCAATGTCCCCTCGTACCATGCTGCGATTGTATCTTAGGCTTACTCTCTATTTTAGGGCTAGCTCCCGTAGGTGTGCTATACTCCTGACCTCGTCTGCGAGGTCCCGTTCTGCTTCTTTGTCATTTCTTCCCATGGTTCTCTGTGGGCTGGGGTCCCCTACTTCTACCAGGATGATGGCCTCCAGACCATATGTTTGCCAAAAGGTGTCTCTTCTATCGAAGTTTGAGGGGAGGTCCGGTACGACCAGATGACGGATCCAAGTTCCTTGATGCGTGAGCATCTTATACCCTTTTTCCTAGTATTTTCTAGTTGTTTTTAGTTAGATTTTATTAAGTTTTATTATATTTTAGTTTAAAAATCCTCTTTGGATGCTACTTTGAGTGTTTATAGTGTTTTTATGATTTCAGGTGAATTTCGGGCAAATTTGGCAAAGTTTTGTGCAACAACGAAGAAAGGATAGTAGATGCTGTCAACCCTGATCTCCTTACATTTCAACGAGCATAACTTGAGCTACAAAGGTCCAATTGACGCGGTCTTAATGGCTTTAGAAATCCAACTTCTAGAGCTTTCCAATGATATATAATATTCTATACTTTTCTTCCGAAATCACTGCCAAAGCTGGTGCTAAACACTGAGCCTGGCGTTTAGCACCGAAGAGGGACAGAACCAGCGCTGAACACCCATCGGAACGCCAGAACTACCCACTCTCAGTGCTGAACACCCATTTTGGCACTGAACGCCAGCAGGGGGCCATAATTAGCATCGTCACACTCCCCTTTGGGCATTTAACGCCCATTGTTGAAGTAAAACGCCCCTAGCAGCCCGAATCACTCCTCTTTAGGCCTCTCAAGTGGATTTAGCACCTTTTAGCCTATTTTATTTTCTTTTTGTAATTTTTAATTTCAAACAATATCTTTGAGGTTTAGAATTCAATATTTTATTTTAGTTTCAAATCAAAAGATTTGATTTGATCTAGATTTGATTTTGTTTTGATTTTGAATTCTAGGTTTAGTTTTAGAGGTTTTTACTATAAATAGGGGACTGCCTTCCTCCCCAGGGGACACATTCAATCTCTCCTCTGGGAGGGAGACTCCTCACTTCTGCATTTTTCCTCTGTAAGTTATGAGCAACTAAACCTCTTGGTTAAGGTTATGAGCTCTGTTTATTTCTATGGATTAGTACTATTACTTTTCTATTTTAATATACGTTTGATTCAATTCTAAGGTGTGTCTCGTTCTTAATCTAATGAAACTGGATGGTACGGAAGTATGACCCTTTTTCTACATGAGTTCCGATGAAACTCTGACCTAGGTCACCTGAACTACAGCTTGAGAACACACCTCTTTGACGGCTAATCCACAACTCGTTGGGGGACATGGAACATCTGTTCAGCCAGAATCTGGGGTGATTAGGGCCTTTGTGGTATAAACTAGTTTTCTGAACTTCACCCTCCAATTCGAATTGAATGACCACTGGCCATGGCATTTGAAGAGGATCAGAGGAGATTAAATTGCTAAGGAATTAGGGTTTAATCACTTACAGTTTTCCATAGAATGAATTATTCATTGTTAAAATAGTTAGTAAGAAGTTTTAATCTGGAAAGATAAACATCTCCGAGACGTTAACTGTTTTCTTATATTGATTTTACACCAATTCTTTACTGCTTTCTTTATTATCTTGTTTTATGCATTTTCACCAACAACCATCTTTTACTGTCTGCCTGACTATGTCCAACAGGATAACTATTGCTTGCTCGATCCGACAATCCTCGTGGAATTGACCCTCACTCACCTGAGGTATTACTTGGATCACCTCAATCCATAGTCTTTTGGCCTCGCCGAGCCTCTTCTTGAGGCCTTTTACTATTTTCTTGTTGGTCAATTCTACTTCTCTGTTTGTTTGTGGATGCTCTATCAAACTGAACCGCTGGGAGATGCCGAGTCTTTCCAAGTATTTTCTAAACTGTTTGTCCAGAAATTGGGTCCCGATATTCGAGATTACGATCTCGAGAATTCCAAATCGGGTTATAACTTGTCTCTAGAAAACTTCTGACACTGGGTGGCCATGATGGAGGCTAAGGCCTTGGCCTCGATCTACTTAGTGTAGTAGTCAATGGCGATGATGAGGTATCAGAGCTGCCCGGGAGCCATGGGGAAGGGTCCAACGAGGTCGATTCCCCAGGTTCCGAAAGGCTAATTAGTTGTTATGCTGCTAAGTTGGTGGGGGGCGACCTGGTGGAGGTCGGTGTGAATTTGGCACTTGTTATAGTTTTTTACTAGTTGGAAGGAATCTTTTATGATGCAGGTCCAGAAATACCCTGCCCAGATAACCTTTTGGGCTAGGGTTTTTCCCCCTACATGATGGCTACAACATCTTTCGTGGATTTTGTGAAGTATGTAGTCCATGTCTCCCAGTTCCACGCATTTGAAGTGGGGCTATGATAATCTGCACCTGTAAAGTTTCCCTACTATCGTAGTGTACTTTGCTGCTTCCCACTTTAAGCATTTTTCTTCCTTAGGATCCATAGGTAGGGTCCCATTTCTGAGGAATTGGAGGATCGAGAAGGTCCAAGAGCGTCGGCCGATGATGGGGAGGTTGAACGAGGTCGTGATTGAGACAGACGGTGACTTGATAACCTCCTGAATTAGTGATCGGTTTTCCAGGACTGGTTTGGTGCTTGCTAGCTTTGAGAATAATTTGGCCCATGCATTCCGTTCCCTGGGAATATGTTGGACGGTTACTCTATCAAACTCAAGCATCAGTTCTTTCACTTTGGCTAGGTATTATTGTAGCAGAGGGTCTCGTGTTTGGTAGCCTCCGTTAATTTGGAAGCTTAATGATGAGCAGATATTTTATACGCTTTTTGGCATCATTTTCATATAGTTTTTATCATCTTTTGTTTAGTTTTTATTAAGTTTTTATAGGTTTTAGTGTTAAATTCACATTTTTGGATTCTACTTTGAGTTTTTGTGTTTTTGTACAATTTCAGGTAATTTCTGGCTGAAATTGAGGAGCTGGAGCGAAAATCTGATTCAGAGACAGAGAAAGCACTGTAGATGCTGTTTGGATCTGACCTCCTTGCACTCGGAAGAGCTTTTCTGGAGCTATAAAGATCTAAATAAAGCGTTCTCAATGGATATGGAAATCTGATTTCCAGAGCTTTCCAACAATATATAATAGCTCATACTTTGCTTCAGATTAGAAGGCCCAAAACTGGCGTCTAACACCAGCCTCCTGCCCCCTTCCAGGCGTCCAGCGCCCAAAGGGCAGAGCCCAGCATCTAAACGCCTAGAGAAGACCTTCTAGCTAGTGTTCAACACCCTAGAGGCCTCTTAGCGCGTGGATCTCATTAAAGCTCAGCCCAAACACTCACCAACTGGGCCCCAGAAGTAGATTTTAGCAATAAAAAGACTGATTTACCCTTACTAGTCATTTGTTTAGTATTTAAGGGATTAGATTTATGTTATTCGAGACTTTTATTTTACATTGTATTTTCCTTTTATTATGAGTTTCTAAACCTCCTAGGTTGAGGGGAGGAGCCCTGCTGAGTCCTATGAATTAATAAAAGTATTACTGTTTCTTCTTCGATCCGTGTTTGATTTATTTCTAAGATGTATACTCATTCTTCAACATGGTGAATATGATGATCAGTGACAATCAGCTCTGTTCATCATACTAGGACCATGTGCTTAACAAACGCCCGTGTCTACTTGGGTTCGTGTGAATACGTGGCCGGAAACATTGGTCAGTTAAAACAATAACCACAAAAGCAAAAGAAATAGCATGTATCCTCAATTAAGTGGCCTAGGTTGCAAATAGAGAATAAGCATGAGACAAGGCACAAATAAACCTAGGTGACCACAACTAAAGTGAATTGAGTATTTGAGATATTTGGATATTGAAATTGTGCAGGTGAAAGTGCAAAATTGATAGAAAATGGCACAATTAACAATAACCAATTCAATGATGAAAAGAGACTACTTATTCATTTTTAGGAATAATGAAATAATCACATGTATAAGGTACTTGTTTCAAAAAGTGAGTCTTGATAAGAATCAAGTCTAGTCAACTAAAAAAATGCAATGCATTAACAAGGAACAAGTGTCTTGTTATGTGATTATATTCACTTATGAACCGTGATGAGTAAGTAGTTCAACTCAATTCACTAAATTCATTATGCACTTATAAAAATTTCATCTAATATGCAACATGTAAATGTGCAAATCCAATTAGGTGTTAGTAACTTAAGGCAAAGTATAAGTGCATGGATAAAATTCAATCAAGCAACCGAATCAATATTAAGCAAACACTTGCAACTTATTTAATTAACAAACAACTAAACTAAGATCAATATAAATACCAAAATAAAAAATGAAATGCAAATAAAACAAAGTGGAACAAGTGGAGAAGAGGGCTAAAGTAAGAGAAGAGAGGG
The DNA here is from genome assembly GCA_003063285.2 of Arachis monticola. Lineage (NCBI taxonomy): Eukaryota > Viridiplantae > Streptophyta > Magnoliopsida > Fabales > Fabaceae > Arachis > Arachis monticola. The sequence continues at coordinate 8,403 of QBTX01002992.1, read as the reverse complement.
GTGGAAGAGAAAGAAAGAGAAGAAGTAGAGAAAGGAGGAAAAAAGAAGTAAAGTAGGAGAAAACAGGGGTGTGCGTATGCAAGTATAGTTTCTAAACCAACAAGAGTCCTTTCATACAAAAGTTTTGGTTGTCACAAGTAACAAACCCCTTTAAAATTGATAACCGAAGTATTTAAACCTCGGGTCGTCTCTCAAGGAATTGCAGGGAGGTGTTCTTATTATTGGTTATGAGTCCTGTAAATTGGGGTTTTGGGTTGAGAAATAGGAAGAGAAAATTGCAAGGAAAATAAAATAATAACTAATAAAGTTCTTAGCAAGATATGAGAACTTGACGTCATATCCTAGTTATCCTTATCAATTGTGATGTGAATTGGATTTTGCTCCCACTTTGTTAACCTCTAACTATGAAGGTAAGTTAAATGGATGAATCAATTTGATTCCTCGGGTCCTAGTCAATTTCTAGGAAAAGACTAGAGTTATTGGAATACAAATCAATCAGCAAAGATAACAATTATCAATCACAAGGCTTTTGATAACTCAAATGCCTCCAATTAATCAATTCAAGCTAAGAATGTAAAAGCTAAATTAAAAATCATAAACCTAAAATACCTCAAATTGTATTAAATAGAAAATCAATCTAAACATAAAGAATTCATAAACCAAATTGAGAAAATAAATAAAAGGAACATTTAACCTGAAAACTGAGAAGAAGAAATCCTAGATCCTTTAAGAGGAATCCTAATCCTAAATCCTAAGAGAGAGGAGAGAGCCTCTCTATCTAAAAACTACATCTAGACCTAAAATTGTGAATTATGAGAACGTGTTGAGTCTCTGCATGTTCCTTGACTTTAATCTGCATTTCTGGGCCAAAAACTGGGTCAAAACATGGCCGGAAATCGCCCCCAGCGTTTTCTAAATTTTCTGCAGATTGCGCATGCCACGCGTACGCGTCGTCCACGCGTTCACGTCACTGGCCGAATTCCCTTTCCACGCGTGCGCGTCAGGCGCATGCTCGCGTCGTTGTGCTAATCTGCTTCCACGCGTACGTGTCAAGCACGCGTACGCATCCCTGTAATTTTCTCCGTTTTGCGTGCACGCGTGAGCCATGTGTGCGCGTCACTTCTCGCTGGTTGTCTCCTTTACTTCTTGTGCTCCTTCCATTTTTGCAAGCTTTCTCTCCATTCTCTAAGCCATTCCTGCCTTATAAAGCCTGAAACACTTAACGCACAGATCACGRCATCGAATGGTATAAAGGAGAAATTAAAATACACAATTTAAAGCTTTAGGAAGCAAGTTTTCAATCATAGAATAAATCCAGAAAGGAATTGTAAAACCATGCGAATCATATGAATAAGTGGGTGAAAAGATGATAAAAACCATTCAAATTAGCACAAGATAAACCATAAAATAGTGGTTTATCAAGAAGCTACCTAAGAAGCTTCCAGATCTTGGATGCTTTCTGATTCCTTGCACCATAGGGCCCATGACCTTTGAGAAGGCTTTGTGTGACCTAGGGTCAAGCATGAACCTCATGCCACTCTCTGTAATGGAGAAGCTGGGAATCCTTGAGGTACAAGCTGCAAACATCTCATTAGAGATGGTAGACAAGACAATGAAGAAGCCATATGGCTTACTAGAGGATGTCCTAGTAAACTGTTGCTTGTCCCTAAGCAACTAAAAACACAATAGGATAGAAAAGAAAATTAAGATACAATAAAGTTTAGAGTTTCTAATGAAGCTCAGTTACAATTAGATGAGCGGGGCTTAGTAGCTTTTTACTTCTGAATAGTCTTGGCATCTCACTATCCATTGAAACTTAGAAGTGTTGGCTTCTTTAGGAACTTAGAATCTAGATAATATTATTGACTCTCCTAGTTAAGTTCTTTTTTATTCTTGAACACAGCTTTTAGAGTCTTGCACTTTGTTTTCCAGTATTACCACCGGATATATAAATTTCACAAACACTTTAACTGGGTAAACCCTTTCGGATTGTGATTCAGCTTTGCTAGGATCCCCAGATAGAAGTGTCCAGAGTTCTTAAGCACACTCTTTTTGCTTTCGATCACGACTTTAACCGCTTAGTCTCAAGCTTTTCACTTGACACCTTTACGCCACAAGCACATGGTTAGGGACAACTTTGTTTGAGCCGCTTAGGCCAGGATTTTATTCCTTTGGGCCCTCCTATCCATTGATGCTCAAAGCCTTGGATCCTTTTACCCTTGCCTTTTGGTTCAAAGGGTTATTGGCTTTTTCAATCTGCCTTCCTTTTCCTGCATTTTTGGAAAGTAATGGATTTTTCTCTTTATTTATTTATTTATTTTTTCCCCAATTTTTTCTTTCTTTTTTGCATGCATTAAATTTTTTTTTCTTTTGCAACATGCTTTTTCTTTTGCTTTTTGCTATTTTTTCTTACTTCAAGAACCAACTTTTGGATTTTTCAGATTATCAATAATACTTTTCCTTTTTCCTTATTCTTTCAAGAGCCAACATTCTAAAATTTTAACTTCAAATATGCACTGTTTACTCATACATTTAGAAAACAAAAGCAATGCCACCACATCAACATAATTAAACTATTCTTATTTTAAACTTGAAATTCATGTATCTCTCAATTCTTTTCAAATAAATTTTTTCTTTTAAGTAAGGTGAGAGATATATGGAATAGTTTACAACTTTAAGACATCAATGCAAATGATCATGCAACAAGAACAAGAGAACATACAACATAACATAAAACAGAAAAATAATAAAAGGAAAGGAAGTAAAAGAGGACCTCCGGATACTCATTCTTCTTGAGCTTGAAAGGGACCTCAGGGATCACTTTTTTCTTTGGTGATGAATCTCTCCATCTCCCAAGATTCAGAGATGGTAGCTACTGTCTTTTCTTTCCACTTTCTAGAGGATTCTCTAACTTTGGGTGCCATGAATGGTAATGGAAAGAAAAAAATCTAGGCTTTTCGAACACCAAATTTAAAACTTTGCTCGTCCTCGAGCAAAAATAAAGAAAAAAGAAGAATGGAGTAGAAGAAGAAGAAAATAGAAGGAGATGGAGGGAGAGATAGAGCTCGGCCACGGGTGGGGTTTTGGGTGGAAAATTTGATTTTGCAGTGGGTGGGGGTTGGTGGGAGTTATGATGGTTGTAGGGAAGTGGTATGGATGTGATTGGGCTAGGGTTTATAGGAAAGTGTGTATGGGGAATTGTGTAAATAAGTGGGGTAAGTGAAGATACTGTGGGACCCACTGGTCCTAAGAGGCTAGGAATTTAAGAATCCCTGCTCTCTTGCACTAGCGTTTAAACACCCAGAGACTGCTCCCTAGCTGGCATTCAACGCCAGCAGTGCTGCCCATTAGGGGTGTTGGATGCCCAGGGACTACTCCCTGAGTGACGTTCAACTTTTAATAACACTTCATCCAGAGTGTTCTACTTTTACTGCTGTGAATTCTGTCTCTATTCTGACTGATGCCCATGATCATGACTCTAAAAAATAAAATAACTGAAAGAAAAATAAAATGATAAAAATAATTAAATAAAGTTGGGTTACCTCCCAACAAACACTTCTTTAACGTCATTAGCTTGACGGTTAGCTCCTTACGGAGGTGAGTATGGGCTCAGATTTTTGCCCCTTACAGTGAACTTTCTTCCTGTCTTCTCATGAATGAGCTCCACATGCTCAAAAGACAGGATACGGCTCACTGTATGTGGTAAGACTGGCTTCTTTGTGAAGACAACTCTCATTCCAGGTGAGAGGCTTTCAGTTGGGACTTTCTTGTCCCTCCAGCCTTTAGGTACTTTCTTCTTAGTACCTTTGTGCTTAGAGCTTGTTGATGGCTGCCCAACATCAAACTTAGAATTGATGTTTGGGGATCTGTAAAGCTCTGCACAGAATGAGAGGGTTGAAACACTAGGTGTTACACAGTTATCTCTCTTTTATTTGAGGGAGAATTGGGATGAGGCATCTTGAACAAGATGTGATCCTCCCATAGTTGTAGAGTCAGTTCTCCCTTAGCCACAACAATGATAGCATTGGCAGTGGCTAGGAAAGGTCTTCCAAGGATGACAGAGTCATCCTCATCCTCTCCTATGTTGGTAGCATGAATCCCCACACCTTCGTACTATTGTACCAGTAAGTGTACTGGGTCGTCCAAGTAATACCTGAGCGAGTCAGGGTCGATCCCATGAGGATTGTGGCTTGAAGCAAGCTATGGTTATCTTGCAGGTCTTAGTCAGGCAGATCAGAAGGTTGTTGATTTTTGTCATATATGGAGTTGTAAGAGTAATGTATGAAAGGAATAAAGCAAAAGAGGTAGAAAATACTGATAGGAATAGGGTTAAGGATTGGAGTTGCTTTGTCTTTCTGAATTAACTCTGGTATTACTGTCTTCCTTGCTTGTGAATGATCTTCTTCCATGGCAGGCTGTACGTGATCAAAGCCATTGCCCGTGGTCATTGATCTTCTCTGCTACAAATCAAATGCCATTGCCCGTGGTCATTCAATCTGACGGAGGGTGAAGCTCTAGCAGTTCATTCTCTTAGCGATCCTAATCAACATGCCACAGACAAGGTCGAATCCTCTGGATCAGAGAATGCTGCTTTTTTGGATTCTAGCCTATAACATGGAGACCCTAATCTCCCTAGAAATCGGCTGAATTGGTGTCTTGAGAAGTCCCCAATGAAGTCGTGGATTAGCCGTCTGAGAGATGTATAAACATAGTTGTTGGTTCGTTGATGAGATATTTTGGTGGAGAAACGAATCTCTCCCAAAACACCCGAATCTAACCGGCAAGTGCACCGGGTCGCATCAAGTAATAAAAACTCACGGGAGTGAGGTCGATCCCAGTATTGGTTGGGTGATTTGTGATTTGCCAGAATGTAACATTGCATTGGAAAGTAACAGAGATGCAAAGGAAATTAAATTGCTGAATCTTAAGGAGATAAGAAATTAAATGGCAGAAACTTAGAGTGCAAGAAATGTAAATTGCGGAATTTAAAGTGCAAGGAATGTAAATTTGCTTGGAAATGTAAAAGGGGATTGGGATGTGGATTTGCGAAATTAAACAAGGAAAGTAAAATTGCAGTCAGACAAAGAGAGAAGAAGGGAATGGGGATTGAACCGGATCTTGAAGCAGTAAGAGAAATGAACATTAAAAGCAAGAAACAGAGAATGGTAAATTTGAGATCTCAGGGCCAGAAGGACTAGAAAACCAAGTCTGATGTCTCAATGCCTTCTAGATCAACAAGAACAATTGCAGAAGAATGTAAATTGCAGATGAAAAAGAGAGAATGAAGAGCAATTAACAGAAAATTAAATTCAAATTACAGTGATAAAAAAAAAACAGAGAGATCCAAGATTGAGATGTAAACAGAATTTTCTGTACAATTCTCAATCAAGAGTCCAAGCAAGTGTAAGTGAAATTGAAAGCAATAAAACTAAGAGGAAGAGAAGTGAATTCTCCTTCCCAAGACAAAGAAATTAAAGATCACTCAATACCCAAAGCTCTCCTCAAAACTATTATGAAAAATTCCAAAGAAAGCTCCCCGAAAACTTGAATTCTATTCCTATTTTATACACTTTCTGTCCAAATGATCTTCAAGCTTGAGTTATGGGCCTTTGCTCTTGGTGGAATTGGTTGAAAGAGGCTTGGTTGATTGCTTCTTGAATGTTTGGAGGAAGAACCGAGTGAACCAATTGAACGGTTTTTGAGGTTAGCAAAAGTTGGACCAAAGTTTGAGCCAAAGTTAGGGTGTAGGGTCTAACTTTGGCTCCAACTTTTCATAGCAGCCAGCACAATTTGCTGGTATGAGAAGTTGGTGCCAACGTTGGGGTCTAACTTTGACCCAATACAGGTTGGAATGCCTTGGTGGCTAGTGGCGGCCAACGTTAGTCCAGCCAAGTTAGGGGGCTAACGTTCTGGCAGCAAACTTTTGTTCCTTCCCATTGTAATTCATGTCTCCAACGTTTAGTGCGCTCTCGCAAAGTGTATGGGGGCTATATATCGTTGGCGGCAACTACGGTTGCAGTGGCCAGGGAGAAGTACCATGTTGCTTATGTGCCAACGTTAGCCTCAAGTTAGGGAGCTAACGTTGGCGCAACTTTTGGTGCCAGGGGAAAATCCATGTGCAACGTTAGCCCAAAGTGGGGCTAACGTTGGCAGCAAACTTTTGGAGTCGGGGAGAATTTTCAAAGTTCCACAGTTAGCCTCCAAGTTAGGGGGCTAACGTCTGGGGCTAACTTTTTCAACCAAAAGTTTGTGCAAAATTTGAGGCTAACTTTAGGTCCAGCTGTTTGCTTCCTGGTTCAGAATTTCACTTATTCCATTGTCTCTCTTTCTTCACTCCTAGCATTCCTTCTTGTTCAACCTTTCTCCAAGCCTTCTTCACCCTATCATTAATCAACCAACTCATCAAAGCTATGCTCAAAATCATGAGAAGGGATTGCATCTTTCATAATATGACAACATATAGCATAAAACCTCATGAAGATGGCATGAATTCATATATGGTTGGTTCAATCAGGGGAAACAATAAAATCTACTCAATTAGCTTGCTTGTAGTTCAAGAAATTGCATATTTAATTATGAAAACAAAAAGAAAAAAGGACTAAGAAAAATAGGCTGGAATGACTTGTCATCATTTCGTGCTTTCCGGCACAGTATATCACACGAACCAAGTAGACGCGGGTGTTTGTCAGGTACATTCATCTTAATATGATGTAGAGCTAGATTGTCTAATCATCCTATTCACCACGATGAGAGATCGGATATACATCTTAGAGATAATCAAACACGGATCGAAGAAGAAACAGTAATACTTTTATTAATTCATAGGGACTCAGCAGGGTTCCTCCCCTCAACTAGGGGTTTAGAAACTTAATACTGAAGTAAAATACTAAAGTGAAATGAAAGTAGGGCTGTGTAAAATATATGTTTTTAGTATGTTGTTTGTAAAAAATAACTTTAATACATGAATGATGACAAGTATGGGTAAAACAGTGCTAAATCCACTTCTTGGGCCACTTGGTGAGTCTTTGAGGTTAGCTTTGATGAGATCCATCAGCTAAGAGGCCTCTGGGCATTGAACACTGGCTAGGGATCCTCTCTTGGCGTTTGGACACATGGCCTCTGCTCTTTGGGTGCTGGAGCGCCTGGAAGGGGCCAAGAGCGGCGTTGGAGACGCAGTTTTTGGGCACTTCTAATCCGAAGCAAAGTGATAGACTATTACTGTATATTTCTTGGAAAGCGCTCTAGAAGTGTCAGCTTTCCATAACCGTTAAGAGAGCCCCATTTAAGAGCTTCTGGTAACTCTAGAATAGCTCTTTCGAGTGCATGACGAGGATCCAGATCGGCAGCATTTGGCAGGTCTTTCTCTATCTCTGAATCAGACTTTTGCTCCAGCTGCTATGGCTCAATGTTCAGCCAGAAAATACTTGAAATTGTATAAAAAACACAAAAACTTGATATAGAAATCCAAAAGTGAATTTAAAACAACTAAAACTATAAAAACTTAATAAAAAACTAAATCAAAAAACACTTGTAAAACTATATGAAATGATGCAGAAAGCGAGGTATAAAAATATCCGCTCATCACAACACAAAGAAACTTTAAACTCGTTGCTATAGTCCGCAACTAACTAATAACACAATGATAAAAAGGAAAATTAGAGATAATATTCTCTAAGTTTCAAATAATTATCTTAGTTACAGATTAGATGAGAGTAAGCGTGACTTAAGTACACTTTGTTTTGCGCTCTTGAATAGTTTGGCATCTCACTATCCATTGAAACTCAGAATGGTTGGCATCTTTTAGGAACTTTAGAATAGATATATTTTGACTTTCGTAGTTAAGCTTATTTTAATTCTTGACACACAGCTTTCAATGTCGCTTGGCTGTGACCCTATGCACCTTATTTTCCAAATAATTACCTGCACGATACAATAATGCGCGAACAATAACTGGGTGATCGTTCAGATTGTGGACTCTAGCTTTGCTATAGTCCCCAATAGAGTGGGTCCAAATTTTAAGGCACATCTTTTTGCGTTTGGATCCACGACTTTAAACGCTTAGTCTCAGCTTTTCACTTGACACCTTCACCCAAAGCACATGGTTTAGGAGACAGCTTTGGTTTAGCGCTTAGGCTAGGATTTTATTTCCTTTGGCGCCTCCTAACCACTGATGCCAGTGCCTTAGGCTCCTTTACCCCTTTGCTTTGTGTTTAAAAGGTTATTGGATTTTTCAATTTTTCTTGCATTTTTTGGGCAGTAATGGATTTTTTTCTGTTTATTATTATTATCTATTATTTATTATTATTATTTATTGATTATTTTATATCTATTATTAATTTTATTATTATGTGATTATTTATTTCATTATGTATTATTATTATTATTCTTATTTTATTTTTTTTT
>QBTX01002991.1:0-13069 GCA_003063285.2 Arachis monticola | reverse complement strand
TAATGAGGGTAATTTTGAACTCATAACATTCATCATGTTCTTGGGTACGAATGAATATCTTGGAATAAGAATAAGAGAGATTTGAATAAAAGATAATAGAATTGCATTAATACTTGAGGTACAGCAGAGCTCCACACCCTTAATCTATGGTGTGCAGAAACTCCACCGTTGAAAATACATAAGTGAAAGAGGTTCAGGCATGGCGAATGGCCAGCTCCTAACGTGATCAATGATCCTCTAAGGATGAAGATAAAAACTGAGACCAAAGATGTCTATACAATAGATAATGTCCTATATATTATTAGACTAGCTACTAGGTTTACATAGTAAGTAATTGATGCATTAAATCCACTTCCGGGGCCCACTTGGTGTGTGCTGTGGGCTAAGCTTGATCTATCCAGAGAGCTGAGGCTTCTCTTGGAGTTGAACTTTGAGTTATGAGTGTTTCTGGGCGTTTCAACTCCGGATCATGACGTTTTCTGGCGTTTTAACTCCAGACAAGCAGCGTTTTTGGTCTGGCGTTCAACGCCCAAGTTACGTCGTCAATCTCGCAATAAAGTATGGACTATCTATATATTTGCTGGAAAGCTCTGATGTCTACTTTCAACGCCGTTGAGAGCCGCCAATGGAGTTCTGTAGCTCCAGAAAAATCCATTTCGAGTGCAGGAGGTCAGATTCCAACAGCATCAGCAGTCCTTTTGTCAGCCTTCTTCAGAGTTTTGCTCAAATCCTCAATTTCAGTCAGAATTTACCTGAAATCACAGAAAAACACACAAAACTCATAGTAAAGTCCAGGAAATGTGAATTTAGCATAAAAACTAATGAAAACATCCCTAAAAGTAGCTTAAACTTACTAAAAACTATATAAAAACAATGCCAAAAAGCGTATAAATTATCCGCTCATCAGTGGCACTGTCATAATTCAGCCTATGGTGGTCACTTTGGACCAGAAAGAATGGCTGCCAAGGTACTCCAAAGTTGATTTTATTGGCCAACCATCTTTAAGGATGCCAGGGAGTTCGTTCATCTATACAATGAGTGCCAGAGAGCTGGAGGATTGACAAAAAAGAATGAGATGCCTCAGAACTACATCCTGGAGGTAGAACTCTTTGATCTTTGGGGCATAGACTTTACGGGCCCCTTTCCACCTTCATACTCCATCAAATACATACTTTTGGCAGTAGAGTATGTCTCAAAGTGGGTGGAAGCCATAGCCACAACCACATGTTATGCACAGATTGTCCTGAAATTCCTTAAGAAGCACATTTTTACTAGATATGGAGTGCCTAAGGGTCTTGTCAGTGATGGTGGTAGCCATTTTTGTAACAAACAAATGGAGAAACAACTTCACAAATACGGAGTGATGCATAAAGTAGCCACACCATATCACCCACAGACCAATGGCCAAGCAGAGCTTGCAAATAAGGAGTTGAAGAGGATTTTAGAAAAAACAGTGGGGAACACAAGAAAGGATTAGGCCAGAAAATTAGAAGATGCTCTCTGGACATACAGGACAGCCTTTAAAACTCCTATTAGAAAGTCCCCTTTTCAGTTATTATGTGGCAAGTCCTGTCACTTCCCTGTAGAGCTTGAGCATAAAGCCTTTTAGGCCACTAAACTCCTCAACCTTGATTCTCAAGCAGCAGGAGAGAAGAGGCTACTGCAACTAAATGAGTTGGATGAGTTTATACTATAAGCCTATAAAGATGCTAAGATTTACAAGGAAAAGGCTAAGAGATGGCATGACAAAAGGATCTCAAAGAAGGAGTTCAAACCAGGACAGCAAGTACTCTTGTATAACTCCAGGCTCAAAGTTTTCCTAGGAAAACTCAAGTCCAAATGGACTGGTCCCTACTTGGTGACAAGGGTTCTTCCTTATGGAAGCCTTGAACTTATGGATGAAGCAACAAAGGACATCTTCACAGCAAATGGTCACAGGGCAAAGCATTACTTAGGAGGCCCTTGGGACAAAGAGAATGAGTTTCAGGAATTAAGTTGAGCAAGAATGAAGGATGTCAAGCTAGTGAGGTAGTTTCTTTTCATAGCTATTTCAATAAAAAGGTTAAGTAGATTTATCTATATTGCAAGGAGCTAAGTTTGGTATTGTACACTAAAATAATTTAAGGGTGAATGAAGGATGCTAAGTTTGGTGTTTCACTAAAAATCTCATTTAAAAACACATTTCAACCCTCTGCATAAATGGTTACTAGCTCCAAATAATTAGGAAAACTACTCAACCATTGTCTGTTTCCTAGTTTTTAGTTTTACTAACTTCAAGGAAAGGCACAAGGTTTCATGTATATGGATGATTTGTTGCATAAGAGGTGTTGGCAAGGTACTAAGTTTGGTGTTGACACACCAAAGAAATTTCAAACGCCTACAAACATTCATTCATGATAAGTGCTTGGGGGATAAGCAACTTCCACTATCAGTACAGAGAACTACTCAACTTTTTGGAAGGATTGTACATCAAGAGCAAGAAAGGCACAAAAGCTAAGAAGGAAGATGAAGGACTAAACAAGAAGATACCAAAAGGTTGTATTGTTACTCAACTGTTTATGTCTGCTGTGCTTTAGTTGGAAGTCAAATTATTCTCCCTCCTGATAAGTTTGCCCTTATATACAATCTGTTAGTTTACTGTCCTGTGTTATTCAAAATAAGTGATCTAGCCAGAATGTTTGTTATCACTCATCTGCCTTAAATTTATGTCTTATTTCCTCTGTATCAATAAGAGAAAATATTTGAAATAGAAAGTAATTATCCAATGTGGTAGGGATTAGAATGAAGTTCAGTGGTGGTAATTGCTTGATTGGATGATAAGCTCAATAATAAAAGCTGCAGAATAGACTGTCCTCTGTAGTGTGAACTTAGTTGCTGTGATAAAACCTTCAATTAATGAACATCCCTGGAAAATGAAGAAAAGTAAGAAAGAAAAAAGAAAAGAAAAGCCAAGAATTGGCAACAAAAATAAAAGAAACAAACAATAAGGCTAAACACCAATAGCTTGGACCTTAGGACATATGCCTGTGGTGCTTTTTGTACTAGGATCTGCTTGGACAATTAGGTTCTAAGGAGTCTTTTAAAACTTGGTAACCTGGATTAACTAATCCGGGATTACCAACTGAAAGTCCATTATCAAGAGCAACCTAGTTACAAAGCATTTAGTAACCCAAAGAGGTGCTGGGTGATGAGCGGATAATTTACTTTTTGGCATTATTTTTAGGTAGTTTTAGTATGATCTAGTTACTTTTAGGGATGTTTTCATTAGTTTTTATGCTAAATTCACATTTTCTGGACTTTACTATGATTTTTGTGTTTTTTTGTGATTTCAGGTATTTTCTGGCTGAAATTGAGGGACCTGAGCAAAACTCTGATAGGAGACTGACAAAGGACTGCTAATGCTGTTGGAATCTGACCTCCCTGCACTCAAAATAGATTTTCTGGAGCTACAAAACTCCAAATGGCGCGCTCTCAATGGCGTTGGAAAGTAGACATCCAAAGCTTTCCAAAATATATAATAGTCCTACTTTATTTTTTAATTGGTGTCAACGCAGTTTCCATGCTGTATTCTGGAGTCAAACGCCCAGAAACCGTCACGAACCAGAGTTGAACGCCAGAAACACTTACAACTTGGCGTTCAACTCAAATAGAAAGCCTCTGCACGTGTAACATTCAAGCTCGGCCCAAGCACACACCAAGTGGGCCCCGGAAGTGGATTTCTGCATCAATTACTTACTTCTGTAAACCCTAAGTAGCTAGTTTATTATAAAAAGGACATTTTACTATTGTATTTTCATCCTGGATCCTGGATTGTATTTTTGAACCTATGATCATGTTTTGGGGGCTGGCCATTCGGCCATGCCTGGACCTTCATCAATTATGTATTTTCAACGGTGGAGTTTCTATACACCATAGATTAAGGGTGTGGAGCTCTACTGTACCTCGAGTTTTAATGCAAGTACTACTATTTTCTATTCAAATCGACTTATTCTTATTCTAAGATATTCGTTGCACTTCAACATGATGAATGTGATGATCCATGACACTCATCATCATTCTCACCTATGAACGCGTGACTGACAACCACTTCCATTCTACCTTAGACCGGGCGCATATCTCTTGGATTCCTTAATCAAAATCTTCGTGGTATAAGCTAAAATTGATGGCGGCATTGATAAACCCCAATTTGACGGTTTATCTTGTATTGAATTTAGAGTATTTTGATGACCTTTTCTCGCATTTAGCCTATGAATTAGCATGGTTTTGTAATCTCTCCCGTATTTGTGCTTAAGTGTAAAAACATGCTTTTTAAGCCTTATTTTGATGAATTCTAAATCCATCCTTAATTCCATAAGATGCCTTGATGTGTTTGCTAGTAATTCTAGGATTGAAATAGGCTAGGCATGGATCAAAGGGAGCAAGGAAGGAAGCATACAAGTGGAGAGAAACATGAAAAGTCAAAGAAGTGAAATCAGCCGAGCATGCGCACGCGCACAAGGCGCTCGCGCGCGCATTGCAGAATCGGCCAGGGACGCGCACGCGTACCGTGCGCGCACGCGTACCGTGCGCGCACGCGTCGTAACCCACACATGACTTCATTAAAGCAACACGTGCCTGGCGATTAGGGAGGGTTTCTGAACCCATTTTGGCGCCAATTGCTGATAGAAAGGAATAAAAGGATCAAGGATTGAGRGGAATAGGGGGGATCCATCATATAGCATAATTAGTTTTAGTTTAGAGTAGTTTTACAGAGAGAAGCTCTCACTTCTCTCTAGAATTAGGATTAGRTTTAGGTTAATCTCTCTTCTTAGATCTAGGTTAATTCATGCTTTAATTCACTTCTCCTTTATCAAGTCTTAATCTTCTCCTCTTCCTCTTTCTAGTTATGTKCTTTGATAATTGTAATTTTCATTTTGTTTTGGATAGATTGTTGTTCCTTTGTTTTCTTTCAATAATGGAATTTGAGGTAATTCATGATAATTGTGATTTCCTTGATTGTTGTTATTAATTCTTTGCAATAATTGTTGTTAGATTTTGTTCTTGATGTTGATTTACTATGCTTTTCTTTTATGCCTTCCAAGTGTTTGATTAAATGCTTGGTTGGATTTTAGTATAGATTTTGTTCATCTTGGCCTAGGTAGAGTAATTAGTGACTCTTGAGTTATATAATTCCTTTGTTGATTGATAGTTAGAAGTTGCTAATTAATTTGAATGCCTCTAAAGCTAGTATTTCCTTTAGGAGTTGATTAGGACTTGAGGAATCAAATTGATTCATCCACTTGACTTTCCTCAATGGTTAGAGGTTAACTAATTGGGAGCAATGGACAATTTGTTATCACAATTTGTTAACTAATTCTCATATCTTGCCAAGAGCTTTGTTAGTTGTTAGTTTATTTTCTTTGCCATTTATATTTCTTGCTCAAACATCTTAAAAACCCCAAATATAACTCACAACCAATAACAAGACACTTCATTACAATTCCTAGGGAGAAYGACCCGAGGTCCAATACTTCGGTTTATAAATTTTAGGGGTTTGTACTAGTGACAAACAACTTTTTGTATGAAAGGATTATTATTTGGTTTAGAAACTATACTTGCAACGAGAATTCATTTGTGAATTCTAAACCATAAAAAATCCAATCATCAAAATGGCGCCGTTGCTGGGGATTTGCAATGGTGTTGTGTTATTGGTTGTTGTATATATGTGAATAGTGTGAATATCTTGCTTTTGCTTTATTTTCTAGTTTTTGTTAGTTTTATTTTGCCTCTCCACCATGAATTCTCATTTTGGCTATGAGTGTGATTACAACTATGTTGTAGGTGATGAGAACCTCAATGAGAATGTGTATCAAGGATGGGATAATCAAAGGTGGGAGGAGCCATATGCATATGATCAATCCTCTTGGCAACAACCCCCACCAATGCACTATGAAGAAGAGCCATTCTATGATGCATTAATCCAATGGCTATGGTGAATCTCCTTGTGACTTTCAAGAACCACCACCATATGCCTATGAACCATACCCTCAACATAGCCCTCAACCATACTCACAAGCCCCTTCTTACCAACCACCTTCATATGACCCTAACCCATATCTATCCTACAAACAACCATATGAGCCATACGAACCACATATAGAGCCGCCACCACTCCAACATCAATATTTTCAAGAGCCACCCCTCCATATTATTACCAAGATGAACCACCTCTAATAAATGAAAATTTTCAACCACAAGATGAATACTACTTTCCACCACAACCTCCCATGGAAGAATACTCATATCCATTGATCCAAGAGCCACATGATCCTAATCATATTATCCGAGAGGAACAAGAGTCAAGGGATCATCTCAAGGAAGCATTGGATCAATTTCAAGCAACCATGGAGTGTGTTGTGCAACAAGTGGAAAGAATGGAAAACATTGAACCACCACAACTCTACCAAGAAGAACTATCTTCCTACTATGAACCCTTTCCCCAAAATGAACCCTTCCAGCCACCCCAATCTCTAATTGATGAAACCCTTGGTGTTCTTGTTCAAGGGCAAGAAGAGATGAAAAGGGATGTGAAAAATTTCATGGCCACCTTAGATGTGGTAACAAATCAATTAGCCTCCCAATGCTTGAACATTCAAGGAACTCCCATGGCTACATGTGGAGAATCGAATGAAGAACATAGCATGAAGGAGAGATTGGAAACCTCGGTGGAAAATGAGGGAAGTTGCTTTGTATTGGAACAATTGGAGGAAGCTTTAACTGTTGAAGACAAGGAAGAAGCGGTAGAAGACTTAGGAGATGCGGAGCCTCCATGGGAACATAGAGTTGAAGAAAACCCCTCTAAGATGATTGAAATTGATGCTAGGGAGGAAAGTGCACACTTCCAAGGCATATTCCATATGAAGACTTGGATGAGATAGAGCAAGAGTTGAGTTCCCATGGCAATGAAGAGCAAGCATCAAGTCCTAGTGGTGGAGAATCCTTTGAACTTGAAGAACCTTCTCCCGGTGCATTTGAAAATGTTGTGGAGGTAAACTTCTTTCACCCTTCCAATTATAGTTTGATTACGGGAAAAGGCTTAGATAGTATTAATGAACAAAGGATTGAATTAGAGAAATCTTGTGAAGAGGTGAAAGTCCTTAGAAATAGAAGGATGGGAGTGGAATACGCTTTGTCAAGATCGTTGGAAGCATCTTTACCTAGGTTGTCATTTACTCCTTCACTTGAGTGGGTAAAATTCATTTCTATTAGCTTTATTGTCCCACTTGAGTATGGCTTGCTTGAAACGGATGGCCAACTTCGGATGCTCTGTGGGATGAAGCGTAAGCGAAAGATGTTTCGTGGTTGGCGTTGAAAATCAAGGCTCACCTTAGTTGATACTTCAAGAGTTGAATACAAAGGTGGGAATAGTGCTCAAATAGATGGGTCTATGAGGTTTGTTGGGCACTTAATAGAGAATTCATCTTGTTCACCACCCGGATGGACCAATAATGATGATCAACTTCAAGACGGGTGTGAAGATAAAGTGTGGGATCCCGGATCACAAGAAGAGGATCAACTTTGGGAGCCCCAAGCTTGTGAAGAACTCCATCAACACTTGGCTCAATCCATGAGAAATCTTGGGGCACAATGGAGAACCAAGCATTGGTGGGAGTTCTAAGACGAGTACAAGCACAAGCCACCATGACAATGAGTCTCTCAACATGTCCAACTTAAGGACTTAAAATAAAAGTGCTAGGTGGGAGACACCCCACCATGGTAAACTCTTTCCACTCTCTTTTAATTTTGCTTAATAAGTGATTTGAGTTGCCATTTTAGGTAGATGTTTTATATAAATTTGTTTGTACAACTCAATTGTTAGCATAGTCACATGTATGTTGTGTTTAGTAGTAGATAAATAATATCAAATTGCATTTTTGTGAATTGTATGATGGTTGATTGAATAAAGAGTTGTGAGCAGTATAGGGAGCACCAGAGCACAATTTTTCTGCTTAAAGGGCAATAAAAAAGGGGGTTAGACGCGCACGCACGATGTACGCGCACGCGTCCCTGAGTAGGTGCATCATCACCCAAATTCCAAAGAGTTGGGCCTCTCCTAGGCCAACATTGTGCCTCGAGCCCAACTCATTCCACGCTGTCGCGCACTACGTGCGTGCGCGTCCATACAGCTATAAGGAAGTGCAAGCGGACGCGCACCTGCCACGTCCGCGTCGATCTGCTGCTGCAACCTCTGAGCCAATCTCCAGAGAGTTGCGCTGGAGCTGAGCCCACTCTAAGCCTCCAGCCCAACTCATTCCACGCTGACGCGCACTTGCCGCGTGCGCGCCCATCTACAAAAGGAGGAAGAACGCGAGCGCACGGATCGCGCTTGCGCGCCTTATGATAAACTACCAATGTACACGGACGCGCACTTGCCACGTACGCGCCCTAGTTGATGCCGTCATCCCAGGCCTTTGTCCAGAGAGTTGGGCGTGCGCTGAGCCCACTCTAAGCCTCCAGCCCAACTCCATGTACGTGTGCACGCACTATACGCGCACGCACCCCTACGTAGTTTCCCTATCCACGCCTGAGCGCGTTGTACGCGCACGCGTAGGTCCATAGTTTCATCAATATACGCGGACGCGCAAGGTCCGCGCTCGCGTCGATTCGAAAAGATGATAACCCTAGTGTGCGACAAGCACTGCGCAGTCGCGCAGCTATCCTCCCTCTTCTTCTCCCTCTCACTGTCTTCTTCCTCCTCTCTTCTTTCCACAGCCTCTGCTTGCCAGCCACCACCACTACACGGCCAGCCCCTCTCCCTCTCTCACCATCAGCACCAACCCTTCTTCGCTTTCTCTCTCTCTCACTTACCCACTCCGCCCCTGTCTCTCACTCCCTTGTAGCCGCCAGCAGCACCCTCGCTGCCTCGCCATACCCACCACCCTCCGCGGCGGCGCTCCGCCCAGTCACTCCCTTGCTTCCTTACGTCCCTGCCCTACTTCCATTTCCACTCTGCTCTAGGTTTCTGCTTTGACTCCTGTATATTCTGATTACTGTTAGTACTATAGTTGTTTGTAGTTAGTTAGAATTGAAACTTTGTATGTTAGGTTAGATAGAAATAATTGCTGTTAGGTAGCTAGGACTGGATAGAGGATTCTAGGCCTGATAAGTGCTCCGTTTGTGCATATTCGCTGTTCGTTTGCTTGAGTGTTGTATGTTGAGTTTGGATTGCTCTTTTCTGCAATTTGTGTTACCTGAATGCTGTACCACTGCTACTGTGCTTAATTGATGTTGCCTTCTTGCTGTTTGTGCTACTTTGCTATCTGGGAACGTCCAATTTTAAGCCGGGATGCTGCCCAATTTTCAAGAAACCTATTTTCATTTTAGTCTCTATTGCAAATTTGGGCTAATTTCCGTTTACTTTTGACTTCCGGGATTTGCATTAAACATTGTGAACATGATTTCTATGTCTAGCCACAACTCCCCTTTTCTTTGAGCCTAAATATCATCATGCCACTAATCCACTTTTCTAACTCACTAATTTCTTTAACCATTTAACTTCTACTCACATTTAACCCTCTTTAACCATTCTTTTAAAAGTATGATGATTTTATTGCTTAATAAGTAAGAGTTGTTGACTTTCGTGCACATTGCATTCTTGGTTTACTTGTTCACTTATGCTTACTTGTTCACCAATTTTCTCAAAGTTCAGTTCACATCATGATTGTTCATTAGCCAATTGATATCCTGAACATGCTTTCTTTGCTTTGTGCTAAGTGCTTCATTACTTATATTCTATCATATTTTTCAGGATGTCGGATAAAAGAAAAGCTATAGCCACCACCTCCAAGAAAAGAAAGCATTCTACACCCTTTATTCCCTCCATTTACAAGAATTATGCTAAGAATCCATTGAATGACGAAGAAAAGGAAAATCAGTTGCTACCCTCTACCGATCCAACTAAGTTTCCCAATCTTTACTGTGAGCTTCGCCTTTCCAAGTATCGGATGACGAAACTAAATACTGAGAAGAAGCTTGTCCTTCCCAATGATGTGAGACGAACAATTACTAGTCGGATCCTAGAGTTGGGTATGGACTTTGTTGATAGAGATTTGGGAGATATCAACATTTCTTGGGTTAAAGAATTTTATTGCAACTTCTTCCGTCCTACTCTGGATTCAGTTCAGTTGAGGGGTAGAGAGGTTATGATTACTGAGTCAGCCATAGAGGAGGCATTGCAGTGCCGACATCTTACTGATGGCACCTGCGCTCATCAGCAGGCTGAGATAGCTATTCACAGCATGACCTTTGACTATGAGGCGCTTAGGCGCGTGATTGGTTTACCAGATGCCACTTGGGTCATGGATGCGAACAACACTAAGCCTAAGGGGATGCTATTTGCTCATTTGACTAGAGAGGCCAAGACTTGGCAGATGATATTTGCCCACTATGTCTTACCCACCACTCATTTTTCTGAAATCCCTATGGAGATGCTACTTTTGATTGGTTGCGTTATGGAGGGAAAGGAGGTTTATTTTCCTCGATTGATCCGGCAGTGTATGTGGCGAGCACATATTCATGGCCTACTTCCGTTTCCCACCTTGGTTACCAGTATGGCCGCCTTAGCTGAGGTCCCCTGGTTGGATGATGATGTGACACCACCATTCCCAGATGATGATAACAAGGAGGTTACTATTCCTTGGGGTGGTTGGGTGCACGAGAAGCCCCTAGCTAGACGCCGATCTAGGGCTAGAGTAGTGGTAAGGACAGCTGGACCTTCAGCAGCCCCGTCCTCTTCTACAGCAGCAGCTCCATCTTCTTCGGCAGCCCCTTCTTCAGCACCTGAGCCGACTTACTTACTGGTTCAGCGTCTGTTTCAATTTTTGGAGCGCGAAAAGCACCATATCAGGCGCCGACTGGATCGGATGGATCAGGCACTCATCTCCCTGGGCACCGAGTTACCTCCGCTTCCAGACTCTTTGGCCTCCGATGAGCAGGATCATCAGGAGGAGGATGTTGATGAGCCGACTCAGCAGGATGCGCCTCCAGCTGCACCTGACGCCACAGAGACTCCACAGCCCCATGAGGAGCCGGTTCCATAGCCTCAGACAGAGTCCGCACCTACCGTTGTACCTTCCCCTGATCCTCCGATTTAGCATCGAGGACGATGCTCGATCTTAAGTGTGGGGAGGTCACCGATAGCATCATTAGAGGACCGGTGAACATTTTGGCTATTTTCCTAGTTATCTTACTTTGCATACCTTTTGTATATATTTGATGCATTTTGAGTTTATTTTAGATACTCTTACTATTTTGGTTCGTTTTGGATACCTTTACTGCGTATTTTGGATTTTTAGATGTTTTGGATGCTCTTGGATATTTTAGATACTTTAGATGCTAGACTCCATACTTTTAGTTGGATTTTTCTTTATACATTTTTGCATATCTTCTTTTGTATACCTTTCTTTTTAGTTTGTGGTTATGATTAGAAACCATGTTKGGAATTGTTAAAACTTAGTCACCCTTTTTGCATAAGAAATTGTTTTAAGTGAAAAAAAGGAAAGGGTAAACTAAGGAAAATTTTTGAATTTTTCAATCACAACAATGCTTAGTCAAATATTGAGATTTTTCAAGAAACTTAATTATAGGGCACCAACCCAATTGATTGTAGAAAATTTTTGGTGAAACTTGCTTGAATTCTTACTTTGTGAAGCATGTATTGAACTAAGAACACAAGCTTGTGAGACTTGAGCCTATTGATGTGGTTACATTTTATAACCACTTATTTTCCATTCTTGTGTGCAATTGTTCTCTATCTATGATTGTGATCCTTGATTTGCTTGGTTCTATACGTCCATTTATTTCTTGTATTCATGCATTTGTATGATTGAGGCCATTATTTCATTAGCCCACTTACCCAAATAGCCTACCTTTTACTCTCCATTGTTAACCAATTTTGAGCCTATGCTTAACTAACTTGTTCTCATTTTAGCACTTTACAAGCCCAAGGCAGAAAACCAATGAAAGTCCCTTGCTTGGATCTTTGATTAGCCTAGGCTAGTGAGAGTGTTTATTATTCAAAGTTGGTGAGGCTTGGGAACATTGGAGGGGATAAAAAAAAAGGTAGTACACTTTCATATTTAGGAATTGGGAACATATTCATGTATTGATTGAATGTATAAGACCTTATGCAATTGATGTCCTTGTATAAAGTATAAAAAAAAAGAAAAAGAAAAAAAAGAAGAGAAAAATAAAATGAAAAAAAAGGGATATATAATAAAAAAAAAAGGAAAAAGGAGAAGAAAATTTAATAAAAGGGGACAAAATGCCCCAAGGTGAAATTCAATAAAAAGGAATCAATGCATAAGTGTTATGAATCAAGGAATAGAATGCATGAGTATGTAAGAAAAAGTGAAGAATAGATAGTTAGAATAGTTTGAATTTGTATAGGTCATTATATAGGTTAGGTGGGAAAGTCTATGCTAATCCAAGATCTAAACTCTAGTTCACTTAACCATAAATGATCCTACCTTGACCCTAACCCCCTTACAACCAAAATGAAAGACCTCATGATGAATGTATGCATGCATTGAATAAGTGTTGATTGTTAGAAGAAAATCAATTTTTGGAAAGCATGGTTAGAAGAGAATTGAGTGAATTAACCCTTAAACACTTGAGTGAATAGAGTGGATACACATCCGGTGAGGGTTCAAAAGTTCAATCACATGTGTTCACCCATATTATCTATATTCTTGCAAGCTTGAATTTCTTTTGATAATTCAATACAATTGTGGCTTGGATTTGATCCCTATTGTTCTAGCTATTGTGCTTATACATGTCTCTTCGGAATTGATATGTTTGGACTAAGCATTTCCAATTGCTTTAGGTAGTTGCATTTAGATAGGTTCATATAGTTTAGTGCATTCAAATAAATGCCATACCCCTTAGTTCCTTCTTATTTTAGCATGAGGACATGCTAAGGTTTAAGTGTGGGGAGGTTGATAAACCCCAATTTGACGGTTTATCTTGTATTGAATTTAGAGTATTTTGATGACCTTTTCTCGCATTTAGCCTATGAATTAGCATGGTTTTG
>QBTX01002990.1:0-13086 GCA_003063285.2 Arachis monticola | reverse complement strand
AGATGCTTGTCCTTCCGTCTCCTGCTTTCCTACTGTCTTTCATCCAATCCTTCTACTCCTTTCCATGGCAGAGCTTATGCAAGGGTTTCACCGTTGGTCAGTGGCTACCTGCCCATGCCTCTCAGTGGAAATGTGTCAACGCACTCCTGTCACGCACGGCGTATCCATCTGTCGTTCTCATCAGGCGGAATGAGATAATCAGGATTCCTTTTGCGTCTGTCACAAACGCCCCTCTCAAGCGAGTTTGAAGCTCCGTGCGACAGTCTTCAATCATTTGAATCCACTGCAGAATACCACAGACAAGGTTAGACTTCGGATTCGCCTGAATGCCGCCATCGATTCTAGCCGTAATCCGCAGAGACTCTGATCTCCGGAATGGCTGGCTCGTTGTCAGGCGAGCACTCGGTTGTCAGGCGCGATCAACCATGCATCGTTGTATCAGGAGATCCAAGGATATTCACCCAATCTAAGGAAGACGGAGTGGTTTGTCAGGACACACGTTCATAAGTGAGAATGATGATGAGTGTCACGGATCATCACATTCATCAAGTTGAAGAACAATGTTATCTTGGAACAAGAACAAGGCATTGAATAGAAGAACAAATAGTAATTCGCATTAATACTCGAGGTACACTCAGACGCTCCACACCTTAATCTATGGTGTGTAGAAACTCCACGTTGAAAATACATAACAAGGTCTGGCATGGCCGAATGGCAGCCTCCCAAGAGGTTCAATCATAAAAACATGAATCAAAGCTTCTAAAATACAATGGTAAAAGGTCCTATATATAGAGAACTAGTGGCCTAGGGTTTACGAGATGGTAAATGACATAAAAATTCCTTCCGGGCCACTTGTTGTGTGCTTGGGCTGAGCATTGAAGATTTTCGTGTAGAGACCTTTTCTTGGAGTTAACGCCAGCTTTTATGCCAGTTTGGGCGTTTAACTCCCATTCTGTGTGCAGTTCCTGTATTTAAACGCTGGGAATTCTGAGGGTGACTTTGAACGCCGGTTTGGGCCATCAATCTCAGAAAAGGTATGGACTATCATATATGCTGGAAAGCCCAGAATGTTACTATTGCCAACGCCGTTGAGAGCAGCCAATTGGCTTCTGTAACTCCAGAAATTCCGCTTCGAGTGTGAGGGAGGTCAGAATCAGACAGCATCCTGCAGTCCGTTTTTTTAGCTCTCTGAATAGTTTTTTTCGGTCCGTCTCAATTTCTAGCCAGAAAATACCTGAAAGTCAAGAAATAAAACCACAAACTCATAGTAAAGTCTAGAAAAGTAAATTTTAACTAAAAACTAATAAAAATATACTAAAAACTAACTAGATCATACTAAAAACATACTAAAAACAATACCAAAAAGCGTACAAATTATCCGCTCATCAACGGCCGCAGACAAACTGCAACATATTATTAGAAAATTCGATTATTAATCTCGTAGATTAATACCCTACTAACCTCATCCATGTAGTATATTTCTTGCCTAAAAGACGCTGTGCTCCTTGACATCCTTGCTCTGTTTCGTGGAAGATGACTCTACTTGCAACACATAACATTAAAACACAATTTATATTATGTATTTTCAATAAATTATAAATAACATATGAGTCAAATTCGATTAAATTATATAATGTTATCTTTGTGAAACTGGTATTTTAGCTGGTGCAAGCTGATGTCTTGGAATGGGTGCAAGCTACATGTATACAAACAATAGATTAAGTGAGTTATCCATCTCTTTGAAATCGTACCATGATGCAGGGCACAGTGACCTATAAAGATGCGAGAGAGTTGTTGCCCCCTAATTGTAATTGTGAATCTACCATCAACTTATCCGCAAAAAGGGTGGTACCCAACTGACAAAAGATGTGACACCTAACGTATCGCTAAAAATACTCTCAAGTGTCTAAAAGTTGTCTGTTTTTGATATGGCGAATCCAGGACAACTTTATGTAATTTTTGGAGGAACTACTCACAGTGAGTTTGCTGTTCGAAAATTGCCAAGTTATGATTGACCAAGAAGTCATGACTACTATCCGTCCATCCGGTAACAAGATTTCCATCAATCGGTAGACCATATATATGTGCCACGTCTTTGAGTGTCACCATAACCTCATCGACCGACAATACAAAAGTATGAGCCCCTACCCTCCACCTTTCCATAAGAGCAACTAGCAATGCGGAATGCCTTTTGATCTTTCCAATTCTTGAGATATGATAGAATCTTATTATTCGTAAGGCCTGATCAACCACCGGATGTCACATTTTCGGTGGATCAAGTTGACGGGGCACGAAGTTCTGTTAGCCTGGTACAACCAAAATAATTTATATTATTTATCAATTTTTATACTATTTATTAATTTTAATAATTACAAAATAAAATAAATTAATAATGTTAAAACAAAAAATAAAAAATAATTATGTAAAATTTGAAAAATTATGTTATTATATTTATTTTATTTATTAATTTTAATAAATACCAATCAAAATAAAATAACAATATTGTAACAAAAAATAAAATAAAAAAGTAATTAACGAAAATTTGAATTTTTATTAAGATTTATATCATTTATTAATTTTAACAAAAATAAAAAAGAATTATAAATATTTGAAAAATTTGTTTTATTATATTTATATTATTTATTAATCTTAATAATACAAAAATATAAGATAATAATGTTATAATAGAAAATAAAAAATATTATAGAATATTTGAAAAATATTTTTATTAGTAACTAAAAAAATAATAACAGAAAATTAAAAACATATTAACAATATTATTATGATCACAAAAAATCCAAAAAAATAAATCAAATGATTAACTATACTAATATTACTTACAATAATGCTAACCAAAATAATTGCACTTAAGATATTAACTAAATAAGCTCTATATTAGTAAAAATAATAAACTTACATAATTATACTGTCCTAAATAATTGACAATATATTTTGCTGTCGATATATAATCATATATCATTTTTACTAAACATGTGTTTATAATTTTTTAGGTATTAATCTCACACACGATACACTAAATACTCTCTCTAAATACATTGAAAAATCTCTTATTTAATTTCTCTTCACTCTCTAAACTCAAAAACATCTCTTTGTATATCTTCTCTTCACTACCAACTCGTTTGAAGGAAGGAGAACTCGACTGGAAAAAACTTTTAAAACCTTCAATCTGCTGTGTCGTGTATTCCCACAGTAGGTATGCTTCCTGCGTGCAGACATACAATTAACACGCATGCTACGTGGTGCAAGAAATTTCTGAAAAGTGAATAGAATCTCTAAAAAGTTCCGAAATTTTCTGAAAAAGCGAAGAGAATCTCTATGCCAAAGGCATCAACACGCAGGCTCCGTGTTGGCCAAAGCTTGCCCGTATCCATCTTCCTGCAAAAGTTGGTTCCATCGCTTGAAACACGCAAGGTGCGTGTTGATGGGGCTCACCATGCGTCCTCATTCCCTGCAAAAGTTGGCTCCACAGTTTAAAACATGCTGGTCGAATGTTGATGTGGGCTTGCCATGCGTCTTCCATCTCTACAAAAGCTAGTTCCACCAAAAGTAACACCTAGGTAGTGTGTTGGTTCATAGATGTTGTAGGTCTACATTCCTACATAGGGGTGAGCATGAATCGGGATGATTCGGGTTTAGGGTGAAATTAGAACCGAACTAATTGAATTATAATTGGTTTGGTTTGGTTTGAATTTACATTTTTTGTGTATGTATCCGAACCAAACGAAACCGATTAAGAATGGATTGGTTCGATTCGGGTAATTGGGTACTCGGTAAAACAGAAATTCATAAAAAAATAAAATTTTTATCTCAAAAATTCTGTAAGTACAATACATGTGTAAAATCAATAGAAATAATCCAAACATGTCAAATACCAAATACATTAAAAACTAAACACATTAAAATTCAAACACATTAAAAGGCATATATATATATATATTTAATTTTTTTTATTTAATTAATACATGGTCGGATTCACAGGTTGGTTTGGGTTCCGCACCTACAGACTCATTATCCGAACCAATTACTAGAGAAAGCCATTGATTTAATTCGGATCGGACTCGATTATCTGTTAATTCTAGAACCAATTTAATTAATTTGATTCAAATTCAAACGAGTAATAATCAGATACCCGTTACCTGTGCTCACTGCTATTCCTACATAACATAAGGAATATAGATGTATAACACTTAAATATTTTTTATATTAAAAATAATTTTTGCAATATTAATGGTCATGGATAAAATAGTCGCCTTAACATAAATGTGTAAGTTCTACTTTTTAGTGAAGTTTTAAAAAAATTGAGAAAAAATACTTTACTACCGAATATCCCAGTGAAACATGCTAATTTTAAAATGAAAGTGTGGTGTCCCGTACTTATTAGAGCACCCTTGACTTACAAGTGTATAATATTTGTGTTTTGTTCTTTAAGGTAGTGTTTGGTTGATATCTATATTTTAATAAGACATGAACATAGTGATACATATTTATTGTTTAATTTGGTAAAACACAAATTTTTAAAGAATATGGGAGAATACAGAAGGACATGAAGACACTAAATTTGTATATCTCCAATTTAGTGAGACGCTAAATCACAAGTTATGAGATACTAATTTTTTATTCTTTTACTATTATTTAATTTTAAATTTTTAAAATTTGTCTTTTTATCTCTTCAAACTTTTTTTGAATGAAGGATAATTTAGTCTTTTTTAAATATGTGTCTTGTTTATTATTTTTACCAAACACAATACATATACACAAATATTTTATGTCTATGTTTTTAATATCTGTATTTTTTGTATCTATATCTCATCTTATATATCAACCAAACGGACTCTAATAGTGGCACAAAAAATTGCGGTATCGTTTAGCCCTGCGTGCCCTTATAAGCCTTTATAAGTTTTTCTAAACTTTGATAAGCTATTTTTGAAAAGTAAAAGCTTTACCAAACTAAGACTTGGTTTAGTAAAGTTTTAGAAGAGTTGCTTGTACTTTTAAAAAGTTTAAACTCCTCATTTTGTGTTTAGTAAATAAAAAAGATTATGTACTTGTACTTGCAACTTTTAAAAGATTGGAGTACTTTTAAAAATACCTAAAATAAAGCTTTTCAAAGTTAGCTTGTACTTTTCAAAATTTAAAAATCTAATATAACCACATATGTTATCTAATTTTTAAATTTAATGCTTGCATTTATGTCTATTATAATATTTTTAAATTTTAAAAGTTATTTTATCAAATACAATTATTATTATTTGTATTTATTAAAAATTATTTTTAATTTAATTTATCATATATAAATACTATAATTTTTAAAAAATTATCTTTTAAAAATTAATTTTTATAAATTATTTTTAAAAAATAAAACTTTTACCAAGTCTAACCTAAATCTCCATTCACTCACTCAGCAAGATTTTTCACTCGAAATCCAACTCAATTTGAAAGGGAGAAGACATTGGGCTTTCCTTATCAACCTGGTTTGGGTTTTCCTTAGTGGGGTAGCTTTAACAAGCCCATTCTGATTTGTGTGGACCATCCCTGCAAGGCTTATATTAAAACTCTAAAATACATAATGTTTGGATTGGTTTAATAGTTAATTTATTAATGCTCTTAAATAAATGTTAAAATTTTAAATTTTAATTTGTGCATACAATAATTAATTGATTAACAATAAACTTTTAATTAAAATTTTGATTTATGACAAATTAATAATTGATTTACTAGGTTAGAAAATACTGTAAAAAAAACTATCCAAAATATATAATAAATTAGGAAGAATTTAAATTTTATTTTATGTATGTAAAAACTCATTGATCAATAATAAACTTTTATATAAAATTTAAAACTGTAATAGATTAATCTTTTATTGTCAGACTAAAAAGTACCGTATAAAACAAAAAAAAATCCAAAATAATTTCACCAAAAAAATGGTCCAATATAAAAGTAGCAATACAATTAATGTAATTGGGACCAGCATTTAATTTGTTAAAGTGACCAATAAACTTCAATTAAGATAATTGATTAATCCCTTACAACCACAATAAAATATTGTATGACAGATATTAAGACGTTAAAATGGATTAAATCGGTCAGATAAGTCTATTTACCTATTTAAATGAAAAAAATTATTTCTAAAATCAATTTTGTTTAAACTTCAAACTAAACAAACTTAGCTTCATTAACCATAGAAAGAATTAGAATTAAACTGATAGTCCATTTATTTTTTATTTTTAAAAAATTAACACTTTTTTTAAATATTGCTCTTGATTCCACTCAAAGATTTTATTCAACCACTAAATAAAATTTTGTTTGTTTGAAGTAGTTTTTGGAATAAAAAAACATTTTTGCCAAAAATAGTTTTTTAGCCTAAAATTTGATTTTTTAGTTAATTTTTTAAAATAAAAAATAAAAAATAAATAGGCCAACCTGTATAAGTTATCGGATTGGCCATAAACAATTTATATCTAAAAAGTAAATCCTGTAAATAAAGAAAATATAAACAGACCAGTATATATTTTTTAGAGACTTAGACAAATTAAATTTAAATGAATCGGAATAGCCATATAACTGCAGCCCTTAATATATTAAAGCTCCAAAATAAAAATAGCAATAAAACTAATGTATATTACATTTGTTTGCATTGGGAACATTTAATATGACGAATTGACCAATAAATTTCAATTAAGAATTTAAGATAAGTGAGTAATCCTATACAACCACAACAAAATATTATGTGATGGATATCATTTATGTTCGTTGTCGGATTCCAAACAGGTCGGGTGGATAGATGTAGAGGGAGGATGCCTTGGCTTGAATCGCGCTGCTTGCGGGTAGTCGAGCAGCCGAGCACTTGTCGTGATGAAAGGGGGGGTGCCACCTGCAAGGACACTCCGACGCTTAAGTCAGTAATGTGCAGGCGAGCAGAGAATAGGGCTGGAAGATGTGACGTACCTCGGGGGGAGAGCCATTCTTCCCCTTATATACATGTCAGTGGTGGGCCCCGTGTGAGGTTAGGCCCATGATCCCAAGGGCGCTGCCCTGCAGCTGTGTGTGGGTCGTACAGGACGCGTGTCCGGGTCGGTTGGAATGCAGGCGTCCGGGTCGGGTAGAGCTTGGGTCGGGTTGACCCGTGTGGACCTTGGGCTGGGCCGTAACAATTTACAATCACAATAAACAATTTTTGGTTAATCATTTATTATCAATATCACACGTCCATAAATATAAATAGTATCATTGACTAACACTACGAAAAAAATGTTTTAGCGACAAATTTTTAGTGGCAATAACATAATAGCCACTAATTTCTTAATTTAAGTTATGTTTTTACGATAATTATATATTTGTTATTATTACTATATCTTATAGTGATAATTGTCTTTATTGCCATTAATAAATACAAAAAAAATTGTTTGTAAAAATTTTTAGTAGCCATAGAATTATGGCTAGTATTATTATCATTCAAATATATTTTAATGGAAAAATTTTAGTGGCTATAAAATTATGGTAAGTATTATTCTTATTAAAATAATATTGTAATGACAATTATTATTATCATTATCACTACCTTTTTAATAAAATATTTTTAGTGACTATAAAATTATGGCTAGTATTATTTTTATTAAAATAATTTTGTATCTAAACTAAAGAAATAAAAGAATCACATAAACAAAAGAAAGAGGTCTCAGAGAAGAGAGAGCCTAACCTCACCGCCGAAGCTCACTGCAGCGGCCGCTGCCGCCCTCGCCGCCACAGTTCAGATCAAGCAATTGTGCTCTTTGACTCAGATCCTTCTATCGCTTTCTATGTTATTTAGAGAAGAGAAAGGCTCATAACCATCGCTTTCTATCTTTCTCTCTCATTTTTGATTTAGGGCTCACGAACTCGCTCTTTGACTCAGATCCTTCTTGCAGCTCTGGTACACGAAATCGTGATACACAACTTCGTGCAGCTGACCAGCAAGTGCATTGGGTCGTCCAAGTAATACCTTACGTGAGTAAGGGTCGATCTCATGGAGATTGTCGGCTTGAAGCAAGCTATGGTCATCTTGTAAATCTCAGTCAGGCGGATTCAAATGGTTATGAAGCTTTGATAATTAAAAGATAAATAAACAAAAAAAAAGATAGAGATACTTATGTAATTCATTGGTGGAAATTTCAGATAAGCGTATGGAGATGCGTTATTCCTTCTGAATTTCTACTTTCCTACTGTCTTCATTCAATCATTCATACTCCTTTCCATGGCAAGCTGTATGTTGGGGATCACCGTTGTCAATGGCTACCTCCCGTCCTCTCAGTAAAAATAGTCCTCTACAGTTTCTGTACGGCTAATCAACTGTCGGATTTCTCGTCTCGGATGAAAAATACCAGGCACAGCTACGCATGGCTAATCAGCTATCGGTTCTCGATCGTGTCAGAATAAGATCCAATGATCCTTTTGCGCATTGTCACTGCACCCCACAGTCACGAGTTTAAAGCTCATCACAGTCATCCCTTCCCAGATCCTACTCAGAATACCACAGACAAGGTTTAGACTTTCCGGATCTCAGGAATGCTGCCAGTTGTTTCTAGCCTATACCACGAAGGTTCTAATCTTAGATTCAGATGCCCCATTGTTAGAGGGGAAACGATGTGAATCGTTGATTAGAGTCCCAAGAGATATGCGTTCAAGCTTGTTTTTATGTAGAACAGAACTGTTTGTCAGGCACACATTCATAAGTGAGAATGGTGATGAGTGTCACTTGATCATCACATTCATCATGTTCTTGTGTGCAAATGAATATCTTGGAATAAGAATAAGCTTGAATTGAATAGAAGAACAATAGTACTTTACATTAATACTCGAGGAACAGCAGAGCTCCACACCTTAATCTATGGTGTGTAGAAACTCCACCATTGAAAATACATAAGAACAAGGTCTAGGCATGGCCGAATGGCCAGCCTCCCAAAAGTCTAAGATAGCATCAAACTGATCTAAGATCTCAGATGATCAAAGATCCCCAATACAATAGTAAAAGGTCCTATTTATACTAGACTAGTTACTAGGGTTTACAGAAATAAGTAAATGATGTAGAAATCCACTTCCGGGTCCACTTGGTGTGTGCTTGGGCTGAGCATTAAAGCTTTCATGTGTAGAGATTTTTTTTGGAGTTAAACGCCAGCTTTTATACCAGTTTGGGCGTTTAACTCTAGCTTTTATCCTGTTTCTGGCATTTAATGCCAGAATAGGGTAGGAAGTTGGCGTTTGAACGTCAGTTTGCGTCATCAAAACTCAGGCAAAGTATGGACTATTATATATTGCTGAAAAGCCCAGAATGTTTACTTCCCAACACAATTAAGAATGCACTAATT
Organism: Arachis monticola; assembly: GCA_003063285.2. Taxonomy (NCBI): domain Eukaryota; kingdom Viridiplantae; phylum Streptophyta; class Magnoliopsida; order Fabales; family Fabaceae; genus Arachis; species Arachis monticola. The sequence continues at coordinate 3,724 of QBTX01002990.1, read as the reverse complement.
GGGTTTCTATAGCTCTAGAAAATCTATTTCGAGTGCAGGGAGGTCAGAATCCAATAGCATCTGCAGTCCTTTTTCAGCCTCTGAATCAGATTTTTGCTCAGGTCCCTCACTTTCAGCCAGAAAATACCTGAAATCATAGAAAAACACACAAACTCATAGTAAATTCCAAAAATGTGAATTTTGCTTAAAAACTAATAAAAATATACTAAAAAGTAGCTAGATCCTACTAAAAACTACCTAAAAACAATGCCAAAAAGCGTATAAATTATCCGCTCATCAAGCTCTGATATGCTCCTTTAGGTATTGCCGAGTCGACTCATTCGCAACTTCAATTCACTGTGCTCACTTTCACAAATCCTTCATTTTATTCTCTTACAAGTTAGATATTCGCGTTTGCGTTACTCATTATTTTCACCATTTCAGATCTTGCGGTTCCAATTCTTAACCTTTGAATGTAGTTTTTTGCTATTAATGCTAATTCTTGTTCATGCAACTGAAGCTATATGTCGTCAATTGAACTGTCCTTTGGTTTATTTTTATTTTCAATTTAAGATGTGAGATGATAAAGTAATCTACAATTTGGATGATACCTGATTAATGTGCCTTTGATGTGTGTTTTTAGGTTACGAGCTTGGTTTGAGTGTTTTAATCTATATATAAAACCATAAGATTTATTATTATTTTTCCAATTCATGTGCGTAACTAAACTTAGACAATCGTTTGAGATCAAATAAGTTTTGTTCAAGTGACTGCCTGATAGAAACAGGGGATCTGAAGTCTGAACAACTAGAAAATATTTTTTATTATTATTTTCATCTTTTTTTTAATTTAATTTATTTAATACACTCCCTGCATTTATTTGATATTACATTTTCATCCAAGCAGCTTGTGTATTAGTTGTAATGTAAGTAGATTATTAGGTAATGTGTTTAATCGGAGTCTTGTTGATTTCATCTTATTTGGATATTCCTTACTTATTTAATCTTTAATGACTAGGGCAATTCCATAGATCTGCAGTAATGGATGAACTCTAGGGACATAATGCCATATTTAGGGACTGCATTAAGCAACTAACAGCTATAGAATCTAGAGCTAGCCTTGTATCTCATCTGAGAGAAGCTTTATAGGAACAGTAATTTTTATTGTTGCTTTTCTTTTTAGAAGTGCTGTAACCTGTAATATGTCATTCTAATTTGGTTTGGTTACCAGAAATTCAAGCTGGGTCAACTCCGAAGCTAGATTCAGATTTGAAACTTATCCAGTTATCGAGTAGTTATATAGTATCTATTGTCTATATTTTGATATAGTGGTTCGCCTAAATTTTGTACAATCGTTAATCTAAAAATTAGTAAGTCTACTAAGTAGTTTGAGGTTTAATAATATCCAATGTCCAATATTAGTTTATGAAGTATTTTTATAATTGATTTTTCAGTTACGAAGTTAAGTTTTTCTTTGACTTGATATCATACTCCTATGAAATATGGAGAACATGCTAGCTATTACTATATTGTTTTTTTTGCTAGTTGCTAAGGTCCTGATATTTTCTATGGAGTGATGAATTTAACTTCATTTTTCATTCGGTCAAAATCTCACTAGTCACTACTACATAATTGACTTTTACTAACATTTAAAAAATGTTACCAAATCATATTTAAATGTTACATATATATATTAGTAACATTTTAACAAATGTTAAATATACCCTATGTTACTAAAGAGTTTTACTAATATTTTTCTAAAGATTTAATAACATTTAGTAAAAATGTTACGATAGATCTTCTATAGTAATATTATAAGAAATGTTACAATAGACTTTCCTTGGTAACACTTAAGAAATGTTATAATAGATATTTTGTAACACTTAGAAAAATGTTACCATAGATAACTTTTTATAACACTTAAAAAATGTTACAATAGATATTTTATGTAACACTTAAAAAAAAGTTATTATAGATATTTTCTGTAACACTTAAAAAAATGTTACTATAGGTATTTTTTGTAACACTTAAAAAATGTTACAAAACATCTTTAGTAACATTTTTTTAGTTATATTATACTATTTTTTATTTTATATTATACATAATATAAATATACTAAAATTAATTACTACAACATGAAATATTTCATTAAATTCACAAATTCACGAAATAAAATTTTTATAACCTCTTTCATTAATCAATAATCATTGTACAAGTTTGCTTCGTAATGCAAATAAAATGAAAAAAGAAAAAATAATACTTATAGTACTTAAACTCTATGAACATTCCATATAAAAAATAAGTGTTTTGTTGTGAATTAGATCAAAGATACACTGAACAATGAAGGAAAAGTGAACGTGGTACATCTTCAACTTCAGCTAGCACAACTGAGGATGTTTCAAGTAGAAAGATAGGCATGTTAGATGGCAATTTGTCTAGCAAAGTCTGGAGAACAGCTTTGAGTTGTTTATGAGCCTGCAGGATTACAAAACCAATCAAACTCAGGTAGCATTGAAGCAGCCCCACAACATAAGTGAACACATGCGTATAAAATATAAATTTTGGGCAGGGAGATCATTTTCATTTAACATGCAAATAACTAAAATATGAACTTACAGTTTCCCACCAAACATCAAATTGTGGTAAATAGAGAATTGATGGTGTGGTTCTTCTAGCTTCACCAAATATGTATACCAATGCCTCCTCTGGTGTCTTAGCACTAGGATCTGACAGCAGAGATGGAAGTTCTAATGAATGTTCTTGTTAAGATATAGACAATCAAAAAAAGCATTCACTTATTAAGATATAGAGAATAACAAACCCAACCCTGCAAAGTAAATATATATTCTCCTCACTGCAAATAAATCACAGGAAGAAAAAAGTAATCATCATAAATAGATAGCAGAGCTGGAAGGACAGTTTCTCTATTATCAGTTTACTAAAGATACTGATTTGAGCAGATTTTACTAAAGATACTGCACAGTTTAAGTATTTAACAACCACTTCTTAACAAATAGCAAGACACCACAAATATCATTAATTAAGAAAATCACAAGATAAAAAAGCTAGCAGAACAAATCTTACCAGAATTGACAACAACCAGTCACGGGTAGCGCGCGGTGAGGGCGAGCAAGAGAAGAACGAGACTAGAATTGCTGAAATGGAGTGAGGGGAAGCAGAATCAAGTAGAGATCTAAGTATTCTAATCTAAGATTCTTGCATATGAATTACCACAAGTCCATAAGTTATTCATTCATATTATTGAACTTAATTAAACTAATTAAGTAGGTCTTACTGAAGTGATTTGCATAGAGCAGGAAGAACAAGATCGGGATGGTTATCAGATAACCATAACTTGAAAGTGATGAAAAGTTCATCCCTGGAGCTTATGAGACCAAGTTTAAGGACTTCAACAATGGCTTCTCCCAGAGCCTGTTCGGAGCCATATATAGAAGCAGTGTCGAAGTGCCTGTAATCGAGCTTGATGGCCTCCATCACCGCCAATTTATGGACGTCACCCTCATCAGTTTCAAAGGCAGCAGTTCCAAAGCCTATGACCAGCATGCTGAAGGATGATTGCGGGACAACATTTAGGATCGCTAATTGTGTTGTTGAAGACATTTGGAATATGAAGACTGGAATTAATTAATTAATAATAATAATAATAATAATAATAATAATAATAATAATAATAATAATAATAATAATAATAATAATAATAATAATAATAATAATCAGTTTGTTGA
>QBTX01002988.1:0-13098 GCA_003063285.2 Arachis monticola | reverse complement strand
TTTAGTTTTCTTATACTTTTAATTACTCTATTACTTTAATTTATATTCTTCTCTTGTTAATTTATTTAATGCAAAGAGTATTTTTCTATTTAATTTCTTTGTTTGCTTGATTATCTCAATTCAATCCAATTATCATGTCTTCTTTCTATTCCCTTTTCATGTATGCAAAATTGGCATCCATGTCAATGGAGTAGGTTTCCAACTTGATTTTGGAGTTGATTAATATTTGGAGACCCTTGAGTTGGAAGACTCAAGAGTTAATTGTGATTGGCTCTCTGGCCACTAACGGTAATCCAAAGACAAAGGTGAGGATTAGGACTTGTGAATAGAAGTTGGCTCCCAACTTGATTTTCCTTTATTTAGTAAAGGATAACTAAGTAGAACAACAACCAATTACCATTATACTTGGAAAATCCAACAAGGATAGAACTTCCAATTAATCTTCTTCAGATCAAGGCTTTTTAATTTAATTTAATTACATAAAACCTCTTTGTTAATTTTCACTGCCTTAATTTATAATTATTTATTTTTCTATTACCCAACTCTAAAAATTCTCGGAAAACCCATGACCAATAATTACACACCTCCCTGCAATTCCTTGAGAGACGACCCGAGGTTTAAATACTTCGGTTAGTAATTTTATTGGGTTTGCTTTAGTTACAAACAAAACTTTTGTACGAAAGGATTCTTGTTAGTTTAGAAACTATACTTACAACGCGATTATATTTGTGAATTTCTTTACTAGCAGAAATTCGATCGTCAGAGGCATGATAGTGGTTCATAATGAAAAGAATGAACTGGTTCCTACAAGAACAGTTACAGGGTGGCGTTTGTGTATTGACTATAGATGACTCAATACAGCCACCAGAAAAGATCATTTTCCTTTACCATTCATAGACCAAATGCTAGAGAGACTAGCAGGTCATGAATGCTACAACTTTTTAGATGGCTATTTAGGTTACAACCAAATTGCAGTAGATCCTCAAGACCAAGAGAAAACAACATTCACATGTCCTTCTGGAGTATTTGCCTACAGAAGGATGCCATTTGGTCTGTGTAATGCACCTGGAACCTTTCAGAGATGCATGCTCTCTATCTTCTCTGATATGGTAGAAAAATTTTTGGAAGTCTTCATGGATGACTTCTCAGTATTTGGAGACTCATTCAGCTCCTGCCTTAACCATCTAGCACTTGTTCTGTTTTTGAAAAGGTGCAGGAGACTAACCAGGCATTAAACTGAAGAAATGTCACTTCTATGGTGACTGAAGGAATTGTCCTTGGGCACGAAATTTCGAACAAGGGAATAGAGGTGGATCAAGCTAAGGTAGAGGAAATTGAAAAATATCACCAACCTACCAATGTAAGGCAATCAAAGCTTTCTTGGGCATGCCGGATTTTATAGTGAGGTTTATAAAGGACTTTTCAAAAAATCGCAAAACCTCTAAACAATCTGCTAACTGCTGACAGCCATTTGTCTTTGACACGGAGTGTTTGCAGGCGTTTAAAACGCTGAAAGCTAAGCTAGTCACAGCACCATCATTCTGCACCAGACTGGACATACCATTTGAACTAATATGATTGATGCCAGTGATCATGCCATTGGTGTAGTGTTGGGATAGAGGTATAACAAGCTTCTGCACGCATTTACTATTGAGCCGTGTTCCGAATGACGCACAGAAAGAATTTACACAACCACAGGATAAAAGGAGTTGTTTGCAGTGGTTTATGCCATGACAAGTAGATCTTATTAGTGGATCAAAAGTATTGTGTACACTGATCATCCTGCTCTTAAATATCTACACAAAGCAGGATTCAAACCCCAGGCTAATAAGATGGGTGTTGCTCTCAAGAGTTGATATAGAATAAGAGACAGAAAAGGGACACAGACACCCAGGTAGCAAATCACCTGTCCCGGATAGAACCAGTAGCAAGGGCATCCCTCCCTCCTACTAAGATCTCTTGAAAACCTTGTTCTGAGATGAGTAACTCTTTGCCATTCAGGAATTCCATGTTTGCAGACATTGCAACTACAAAGCTGTGAGATCTTAGTAGGAGGGACGGACGCCCCTGCTACTGGTTCTATCCGGAACAGGTGATCTGCTACCTGGTTCTCTGTCCCTTTTCTGTCTCTTATTCCTATATCAAACTCTTGCAGACGCAACACCATCTAATGAGTCTGGGTTTTGAACCCTGCTTAGTGAGTAGATATTTCAGAGCAAGGCAGATACATTGTACACAATCACTTTTGATCCCACCAAATTAACTTAAACTTTCAATGGCATAAACCACTGAAAGCAACTCCTTTTCTGTGGTTGTGTAATCTTTCTGCGCGTCATTTAGAACAAGGCTAGCATAATAAAATACGTGCAGAAGCTGTTATACCTCATCCAAACTGCAACCAATAGCATAATTACTCGCATCACACATTAGTTCAAATGACAATGTCCAGTCTGGTTGTGCAGAAATGACTGGTGTTGTGACTAGCTTAGCTTTCGGAGTTTTAAACGCCTGCAAACACTCCACCATACGCGTGTTAAACACAAATGGTGTGTCGGCAGCCAGCAGATTGCTCTAAGGTTTTGCGATTTTTGAAAATTCTTTTATAAACCTCCTATAGAATCTTGCTTGCCCCAAAAAGCTTCTGATTCCCTTAACATGTAGGTGGTGATAATTTTTCAATTAACCTCTACCTTAGCTTTATCCACCTCTATTCCTTGTTCGAAATTTCGTGCCCAAGGACAATTCCTCAGTCACCATAAAGTGACATTTCTTCCAGTTTAATACCAGGTTAGTCTCCTAGCACCTTTTACAACAAGTGCTAGATGGTTAAGGCGGGAGCTGGAACGAGTCTCCAAATACTGAGAAGTCATCCATGAAGAACTTCCAAAAATTTTTTCTACCATATCAGAGAGGATAGAGAGCATGCATCTCTGGAAAGTAGCCGGTGCATTACACAAACCAAAATGCATCCTTCTGTAGGCAAAACTCCAGAAGGACATGTGAATGTTGTTTCTCTCGTCTTGAGGATCTACTGCAATTGGATTGTAACCTAAATAGCCATCTAAAAAGTTGTAGCATTCATGACCTGCTTAGTCCTCTCTAGGCATTTGTCTATGAATGGTTTAAGGGCAAATGATCTTTTTTGGTGGCGTTATTGAGCATTCTATAGTCAATACACATTTGCCACCCTGTAACTGTCTTGGAGGAACCAAGTTTCATTCTTTTCATATGAACCACTATCATGCCTCTGACGATCGAATTTCTGCTTAGTAAAGGAAATTACAAATATAATCGCTTGTAAGTATAGTTTCTAAACTAACAAGAATCCTTCGTTACAAAAGTTTTGTTTGTAACTAAAGCAAACCCAATAAAATTACTAACCGAAGTATTTAAACTCGGGTCGTTCTCTCAAGGAATTGAGGGAGGTGTGTTAATATTGGTTATTTAATTTTATATAAAAAAAAAAAAAAAATAATAGAAAATAAATAATTATAAATAAAGGCAAATTCTCTTTTCCATAATATATAATATGTAATTAAATTAAATAAAAAAAGCCATTGATCTGAAGAAGATTAATTGGAAGTTCTATCCTTGTTGGAATTTTCCAGGTGTAATGGTAATTGTTGTTTTCACTTAGTTATCCTTTACTAAAATAAAGGAAAATCAAGTTGGGAGCCAACTTCTATGCACAAGTCCTAAATCCTCACCTTTGTCTTTGGATTACCGTTAGTGGCCAGAGAGCCAATCACAATTAACTCTTGAGTCTTCCCAACTCAAGGGTCTCCAACTATTAATCAACTCCAAAATCAAGTTGAAACTACTCCATTGACATGGATGCCAATTTGGCATACATGAATAAGGGAATGTAGAAAGAAGACATGATAACTTGGATTGAATTGAGATAATCAAGCAAACAAAGAAAATATAGAAAAAATACTCTTTGCATTAAATAAATTAACAAAGAAGAATATAAATTAAAGATAATAGGAGTAATTAAAAGTAAGAAACTAAATTAAACAGAACATTGAACCTGAACCAAAGGGGGGAATATTGAAAAAGAAGAAAAGAAATCCTAAAATCCTAAAAACCTAAGAGAAGAGAGAGCCTCTCTCTCTAGAAACTACATCTAAAACCTAAAATTATGTATATGAATGTTGTATTGTTGTTGTCCCATTGAATGGATTGATTCCCCCACTTATAGCCTCTAATCTGTGTTTTCTGGCCGAAAACTGGATCAAAAATAGCCCAGAAATCGCCCACAACGAATTTTGTATTTGTACAGGTCGCGCAAAATCACGCCAGAAGCGTCCGTCCACGCGTTAGTGTGGATTGCGTTTTTGCCAGGTCACATGTCCGCGTGATCCACGCCGTGCCACATTGCCTTGGACTTCGGGGAAGCTATGGCACATTATAACATCGTTGCAAAGCTCCGGAGTTAGCTTTCCAACGCAACCGAAACCGCGTCATTTGGACCTCTGTAGCTCAAGTATGATCGATTTAGTACCACGAGGTCAGGCTGGACAACATTAGCAGTTCCTTCAGCTTCTGTATTCCTGCCACTTTGCATGCTTCCTTTTCCATCCTCTAAGCCATTCCTGCCTTTTATCTCTGAAAAACTTAACACACATATCACAGTATCAAATGGTATAAAGGCGAAATTAATTTTTGGTAATTTACACGAGGCTTGGGACAGCATACGATTCCAATATAGAACAAAATTAGAAAGGAAAATTTAAAACCATGCAAATTATATGAATAAGTGCGGCAATGAACTTGATAAAAACCACTCAATTAAGCCCAATATAAAATCTAAAAATAAAAAAAAATAGTGGTTTATCAACTCTCACACACTTAAACTTAACATTCCTCATGCTGAAGCCATAGAGAGTAAAGAAGGAATGGTAGAAAGTATGTAATGCAACCTATCCTATATGAATGAAACTACATGCAAAATGTTTTTTTTTTTTTTTTTTTTATTTTAGATAAACAAATATTTAAGAACAAACACGAATTAGATTTCACTAATTCAATCATAAAATAAGTACAAGTAAACTTGCAAAAAAAATAGCTCGTTAAAAGCCAGGAACAAGGAAATCGAGCATCGAACTCTCACCAGAAGTGTATACACTCTAATCACTCAAGTTGTTTTAAGGTGCGACGCCTGAATTTAGTAACCTTGCTTTCTAAGGCTGCTCTCTTCTACCCAATCAACAAAAATTTAATGCATAAATACAATTATCACGACGGTCTTTAAAGGTTTGTAATGTGTGTAGTCTGTCGAGTCGCGGTAAGATTGTATTTGGCCAAGTGGTCTAAAATCTGAATCCTTAATTAACTTAAACTTTCCACCTGACTTAGGACAATCTGATGTAATCAAATACAAACTAACTACTCCATTAACAAATTATCCACCTATTCATGCACTTCTAATTTTCAAGTACAGTAAATATGCATTGCTATCACCATATTTCGAGGCATTTTGTCCCTTTTACTTATTTGCTCTTTTCTTCTTTTCCTTTTCTTCTTATATATATATATATTATTTTTTCTTTTATTTTCTCAATTGCATATGGATTTAAAATTATTGAATGCATTGAACATGTCCAAACATTCTCACATTTCACGAAAATCTCTAACCATACTCAATCGTTCCAACCAAATCATTTTCACAAAACCAATTCTCTCCACACTTAAATCATAAGCACTCTCACAAGTCTAAGCTAACCAAAGGACTTCAAATAAGGGACATTTATTGTTTCCGCTTAGAGTTAATGATGTGCCTAAAGTAAAGAACAAAAGCGGTAAGAATAGGCTCAAATTGGTTTGCAAAGAATAATAAAGGTTAAGGCCATATGGTATGTAAGCTCAATGAAACAAAGACCTCAACCATATTAAGTGCATGCATACATCCAAACTGAAAATATAGAATTAAGCAAGACAAAGATCATAATTTAGAGAGAAAAAAAACACACCAAAAATAAAAACTATTGGTGATTAAAATGCAACCAATCAAGTAGGCTCAAAAATCTAACAGGTTTTGTGTGTTCGAGCTCTAAAACCATGTCCCAAAATATATTCTAAACCAAGTTTTTCCAAAAAAGATTTTAAATCAAATTTTTTTTTTTTCTTTAAAAAGTTTCTTGAAAAAGGAAATATTACTTTCAACCAAGTGTAAAATATGTACAAAAACAAACCAAACAGGCAAATGCAACAACTCATTTACAAAGAAAATTAAACATTGGTGTTGAGAGGAAATAACTAACCCATGGAGATCGGTATCGACCTCTCCACACTTAAAGATTACACACGTCCTCGGTGCATGCTAAAATGTACAAGTGGACGGATTGCTACAACTTGATGCTTTTCTCTAAGGATGGTGCAGATGGACTTGTCTTATGCCCAATATAGAAGTCATTCTTTTTTTTCTCTTCCCGTGGCATCCTGAAAGAAGAGGAAAAAGAAGAAGAGTAACCGAAATAAAGATAAGAAAATAAAAGTCTGGTGGGTTAAATGCCAAATGAATAGGGTCTCAATTACATGGTAACTACAACATATGGAGCAGAAAAAACAATAGAAGCACATGCCATACCAGTGGTGCAACAGGTGCAAAAATTGGGAGAGGTGTGAGTAATGCCAAGATTAGTGTAAATTCATTCAATGCACGATAATATATAGTATAATGAAGAGAAGTAGCATTCCGACTTATGAAGAATAATACCCAGTCAGAGTAAAACAAGTCATGAAGCACCAGAATATTTCAAGAAAAAAAAAAAAAAAAAAAAAAAAAAAAAAAAAAAAAAAAAAAAAAAAAAGAATAATATTTAAAAAGAAAATAAAAATATTGTACCAAAAATTAAAATACAGTGAATTGAAAGTATGCAAATGCAAGAGGAAAGAATAACAAATTGAAAGAGAATAATGATGAAAAGGTAAATAAATGAAGAAAAAGAAAATACAGTAAAAAAATAAATAATTATTTGTCATATGAAAAAGATAGAAGAAAGAGAAAGGAATGAAATGGAAAGATAAGTAGGATTGGGTGCGAGAAAGAAAAGATAGGAATTCTGACGCTGATCTGGATAAACTATGCGGTGCAGGGCAACGCGACGCGTGGAGCATGCGTTCACGTGGCGTGTGAATTTTTCAGGTTGACGCGATGCGGGGTGGGGCCCGCGTTCGCGTGAAGTGGATTGTGCCATTGGCGTGAGTGCAGCCTCGCGTTTGCACAACTCTCTGTTTCATACTCTCATTGCCAAAATTAGGGATTGGCGTTCGCCGTGGCGCGGTGACCGATCACGGTGAATGGCAATATTTTGGAAAAACAACGCTGCCGCGTGGATGGCGTACGCTTGATAGGGCTTGTGCTTCTAGCATCATTCCAGCCCCACTTCATCATAACTTTCTGCCATACACCCTTTTACGTCGATTTGCAGGGGCACGCGTTCGCCTGGGCTGACGCAGAGCTGGGGAGGCCTTTTTGAAATGACGCAGACGCGTCATTGACATGGTCACGTGGGCATGGTTATGCCTAAGGCACGCCTCCAGCACGCTCTCGCTGCTCTCTGCTTCCTTTCTTTTCGTGTCCAAGGCACATATAACGCGGACGCACGTCAGCGACGTACGCGTCGCTGAGAAATTTTTTTTAATGCAGTATGCAAAATGCAAAATGCAGAATACAGATGAATTATGCAGTAAATTATGAATGAACACGAAATTGAAACTAAAAATTAAATTAAACTAAGAACAAAAAGGAAAGAATATACCATGGTGGTGTCTCCCACCTAGCACTTTGGTTTTAAGTCCTTAAGTGGACATTTATGAGCTCCTTGTTATGGTGGCTTGTCTTGTACTGATCCAGGAACCCCACCAATGTATGTAATTCCAATAGCCCCCGGGATCCCACACTAGTTGCATAAGGCCTTCAAGCAAGTTAAAGCAAGTGACAGGCCCAAGAGTGTTGATTTCCAGAATGAATTTCGGGGGCCCAAACCTTGCTTTTACAACCCATCTCTTCGTGATCATCATTTTTCCCTGGGGTGGTGAACTAGTCGGATCTCATTGAGGCATCAAAACAGCTTCTAGACCCATACAATTCAGTATTCTTCTAACCATGATAATTCAGCCGTGAGCTTCCTACCAAAATGAACCTAGGATGCTGTTGCCAACACTAACCATTTTTTCCTCTTTACTCTTTATAGCACAAAGAGCTCTAAGTTGCCCATCCGTCTCAAGCAAAGGCATATTCAAGTGGCTAATTAAGCTTAGAGACGAAAGATTTACCCACCTGAATGAAGGAATGGATGGTTATGGCTTTAGGGGAGAGGACTCCAACAACCTTGGCAATGTGAGTTCCAGCTCCATTTTCCCTTGAGTTCCTTCTTTGAACAACTGTTCAACCTCTTTGCAAGCTTTCTTTAATATCACCTTTCCTCTCTGGTAGCTTTCTCCTATAATCTTTTCATTGTTCCACCAGGGGATGGGAGGTTGTCCTTCTCTTCTTAACATCCAGTCAGTCCAATGGAGAGTATTCAAATGTAATAAAATTCATCAATGATTCTGAAATCCATCTCTTGATCATCCCCTCAAAGTCTTCAAATGATATTCTTTGGAGGTTGTACACCCTCCTCAAAATCAATTTCAAACATCTGGGAAGGAGGCTCTAGGACTATGACTTCCATGGAGGTTCCGCAACTCCTAGTCCTCGACCACTTCTTTCTCTTCAATAATTTCGGGCTTTGCCTCCACTTGTTCCAATTACCAAAGTTATGCTGCTCACTGTCCATCGAAGTTTCTAGTATCTCCTTCATGGCAGACGTTATTCATTAATTCTCACATTGATAAAGCCATGGGGCGTCTGTGAGTGTGCAGGATACGACCGAACTGGAAGGTAATCGATTATTGCTTGCTCCAGTTGATGAAGGATTGCATGAAATTGATCCACCATTTCCTTAAGACGATCTGTGAATCTTGGGCGAGCTCTGATGATGACTGGACATCGTGGTTGCACTAGGACAGTGAATGGGTCTCGAGGCATGTAACTTGGATTCAGGAATTGGTGTGGATAAGGGTTAGGGTTACATGGAGGTGAATGGTTGTAGGTGGCTTGGGAGGTGTATGGGGTTCAAAGGTATGTTGGGGAGGTGTGGTCTAAGCATTATGAGTGGGGCATTGATTGGTAACTAGCAAGGGGTCCAACCATATCTACTCATCTTGGGACGCACCTCGGAAGGCTCTGACATAGTAAATTACAGTCGGATGTTTGTCTACGAAAGGTCCACCATAACTATTGTCTTGGTATGCATCACAGAATGGTTGTGTTATAGTGCATTAGAGGGGTTGTGCCAAGAAGGGTGATCAAATCCTTGTGCTCTCCCATCTTTGATTCTTTTAAACCTTTGATGCCTATTTCATATAGTGTGTCCATTCCCTTACAAGCAACATTGGAACCAAACTTAAAGCCAGAGGGTGAGAATTCATAGTATGCTAAGAAAATAAAACAAAAACATATATGAAAATAAACCTCCTAAAAAAGAAAACACTGATAAAAAAACAATTAAAGACAACCAAAATAAGCACAATATTACAATAACAATACATAAGGGCACACAATTGCAACTTCCCTGGCAACGGCGCATTTTTTGGACGGATCGGATTTCTGTAGTAAAGGAAATTCACAAATATAATCGCTTTGTAAGTATAGTTCCAAACTAATCATAAGAATACCTTTCTACAAAAATTTGTTTGTCACTAAACAACCCCGAATAAAATTAATAACCGAATATTTTAAACTGCGGGTCGTCTCTCAAGGAATTGCAAGCGGAGGTGGAATATTATGTTATAGTTTTCTGAAATTTTTTTAGAGTTGGATAATAGAAAAATAAATTATTATACAAAATTTAAGGCATGAAAATGAACAAAGAGGGTTCTTTATGTAATTAAATTAAAAGCCTTGATCCGCCGAGAAGATTAATTGGAAGTCTATCCTTGTTGGATTTTCCAAGTTTAAGGGTAATTGGTTGTTGTTCTACTTAGTCATCCTTTACTAAATAAACGGAAATATCAAGGTGGGAGCCAACTTCTATTCAAAAGTCCTAATACTCATCCTTGTGTTTGGATTAGCGTTAGTGGCCAGAGAGCCAATAACAATTAACTCCATTGAGTCTTCAAACTCAAGGTTCCAAAATTAATCACTCCAAAATCAAGTTGGGAACCTACTCCATTGACATGGATTGCCAATTGCAACATGTAAAGCGAATAGAAAGAAGACATGATAATTGAAATAAAAACAAAAAAAAAAAAAAAAAAACAAAGAAAATTAATAGAAACTACTCTTATTTTAAATAAATTTATTATTTTTGAAAATGAAGAAATTAAGCAGTAATAGAAGAATTAATGTATAAAAAATTTTTTTTTAAAGAGAAAAGGACAAATAGGTCCGACTTTTTTGTCCCTGCAGACATTTTGTTTCTGACTATTGAAAAAATAACTTTAGAGTCCCTGACCTTCACAAAATTTGAAAGAATCAGTCCTCTCCATCTAAATGCCTCTGTCAGGGACTAATCCGTCCAAGTTTTGTGGAGGTCAGGTTACCTTAAAAGTATTTTTCAATGGTCAGGAACAAAATGTCCGCGGAGTAAAAGATCAGGAACCTATTCCTTTTCCAAAACTAATAAAAGAACATTGAACCTGACCAAGGGGAAAATTGAAGAGAAGAAGAAATCCTAAATCTTAATCCTAAAAACCTAAAAGAGAGGAGAGAGCTTCTTTCTCTAGAAACTTAAATCTAAAACAAATTATGTAATGAATGTGTGTTATTGTTGTCCCATTGAATGGATTGATTCCCCACTTTATAGCCTCTAATCTATTGTTTTTTGGCCAAAAATGGGTCAAAAACAGCTTTTCTGTACGTACAGGTCACGCAGTCCACGCGAAGCGGTCCACGCGTTAGCGTGGATTGCGTATTTGCCAGGTCACGCGTCGATGTGATCCACGCGTTTGCATCAGGCCTCCTGACTCATGGTAGCTATGGAAATTTATATATCGTTGCGAAGCCCCGGATTTAAGTTCCAACGCACTAGGGAACAGCATCATTGGACTTCTTGGAGCCTCAAGTTTATGATTGATTTAGTACCAGAGGTCAGGCTGGACAACTTAGCAGTTCCTTTCAGTTTCTTGTATTACCTTACCACTTTTGGCATGCACTTCCTTCCATCCTCTAAACCATTCCTGCGCCATCTCTTGAATTCTGAAAACACTAACACACATTCAAGCATCGAATGGTATAAAGGGGAATTAATTTGTAATTAAATTTTTTTTTTTTTTTATTGAATTTTTAATAGAAGAATAAATTAGAAGGAAATATTAAACACCATGCAATTTATATGAATAAGTGGGCGAAGGACTCTGATAAAAACCACTCAAATTAGCACAAGATAAACCATTGAAATAGTGGTTTATCAGCCTCCCTTCTTGGGACAACTTGGACAGAGAGCTCACCAGGGGCTATCAAATAGGATAAAATAATCCCAGGCCTTTAGTAACTTAGTGACCTCTTTTCTGCACCACCTCCTTCATGGCTGGATTTAGTCGCCTCTGTAGTTGAACCACTGACTTGGCTTCATCCTCCAATAGGATCTTGCATGCATCTCAGCTGGCTAATGCCCTTAAGATCACTTATGGACTAACCAAGAGCTGTCTTGTGTGTCCTTAGCACCCTGAATTAGTGCTTTCTCTTCATGTGGTTCTAAAGTAGAACTTATGATCACAGGAAAAGTTTCATCTTCTCCCAGAAATGTGTATTTCAGGGATGGTGGTAGTAGCTTGAGCTCGGGTTTAGGAAGCTTCTCCTCTTCCTGAGGAGTTTTCAAGGGTTCTTCTGTTTTCTCTTATTCCTCCAGATCAGGCTGAACATCTTTAAAAATGTCCCTAGCGCTGATTCGAGACTCTCAGTCAGATTGACCTCCTCCACCAAAAAGTCAATGATGTCACTCAGCAGTCTTTGTCTGTTTGTTTGGATGTTGCAAAGCTTTGACAGCATTCAACTTGAACTCATCCTCATTGACTCTCAAAGTTAATTCCCCTTTTTGGACATCAATGAGGTTTCGGCCAGTTGCTAGGAATAAAAGGGTCTTTCTAAAATGAGAGTTGCACTTTTATTCTCCTCTATTTCTAGCACTACAAAGTCAGTGGAAAGGCAAATGACCCCACCTTGACAATCATATCCCCGATTATGCCTGATAGAATCTTAATGGAACCATCAGCAAGTTGGATACATATCCTGGTTGTTTTGACTTCTTCAGTCAACCAAAGCTTTTTGATAGTGGATATGCAGGTTATATTAGATTGTATACTTCCCCAAGATCACATAAAGCATGCTTCGTACAGGACCCAATAAGTGCATTCATATGATCATTCAAGCTCCGTCGCCTGGTCTTTAATAAGCGTTCTCTGGCAACTTTTCAGAATGACTGCACTGCATTCTTCATGAAGGTAAAACCTTTTATTCTAGTTTCCTCGTACCAATCCTTCTTATGACTTAAGGTCTCTTTCATGAACTTAGCACATAATAGGAGGATATTTGCTCAAGTGCCTCTGCAAACGAAATCTTTATTCAAAAGTCTTGACTCATAGTTTACAAAACCCGGGCAATATCTGTTTTATCCTATTCCGCTTGGCGAGTCTTCTGAGGATAAGCATCTTGGCTTTATACTCTTAAACCTTAGTTGCTGCAGGTTTATTTCCTACAGAAGTGGTTACCGATGAAGCACCGCCCTTAAGGGGTGTTATCACGCACACTGGCAGTGGTCTGAATCCCTATGGCGTTTGTTTATTGAACGCCAAAATGGTGTTGCATGGGCAGTTAAACGACCAGATTTGCCACCCTTTTCTAGCTAATTGACGCCAGAACTGCCATCACCTTGGCGCGTTAACGCCACTTTCTTAACCTTTTCTGCTTTGAACGCCAGAGAAAATCATTCCTCTCTGGCGCTCTTACTTCCTCAGAGGGATTTGGCAGTGCGGTAGGTATCCTCGGTTATTTCGTTCCTTTCTGGCGTATTCTGCTGATTTGAATTGAGACATTCAATGTCTTCCCACTCT
>QBTX01002987.1:0-13101 GCA_003063285.2 Arachis monticola | reverse complement strand
AGAGAATTTGAGTTTAATTTGTCTTCCACATGTGTATAGATCCACCACTGAGTGGTCTAAAGACATCTGAGCTTTTTCTGTAAGCCCATGTAGACAGATGTCTAACTGAACCACTCTGAAAACTTCTCAAGGGGGCATTTTCTGTAAGCATACGCCTCTATACTCTCCCAGGCGTTTACTAAGGGGGAGAATTTCATGTTTCATCCCTCCTTTATTAAAAGCCTTAGGATGCCAGCCTTAGCTGTGCATCCTCTTTGGAGGGGTAAAATTGATGCAGCGAAGTTGTCTGATAACTGTATTCCATGTCTTTAATGCTTGCTGTAGGGGTGGTTTTCAACCACTCATTACTGTGATCTTTTATAGAATGAGGACAGTAATAATGTAGACGTCTCTGATTCCACCTCTTTATCGATCAGTCTGTGTCAGTAAGTTGTTAGAATTGTGCCGAGAAACTCAGTAGGTTTCCTGTGGAACGGAATAACTGGCAATTTTGCTGGGCAGCCATGATAATGAGTTGAGGGTTCAGCTCAAAGCTGCATTGCTTAATAGGGAGGTATACATTACTTATATACCCATAGTGCAGGCTGTAATGGGTGTCAGCATATGACCCCAAAGTTCTTCTGGGTGTCAATTCCACTTAGGTCCATGATGGTGGAGAAACAAGAGGAAAAAAAATAAAAATGGAAGTAGATTTTTTTTTTTTAAATATCTTTTTTAATGACCGACAAATCAATAAAATAAAACAAAAGGAAAAATATGCGAAAACTAAAAGAAAAATTTTTTTTTTAAAATCAAAAGCAAATTGAAAATAAATCAATAACTAATTAAAAAGATTTAATTGGCAATTATAAAGAAGATAGAAAAAAAAAATTATTTGAAAAAGATTTAATTTTTTTTTGAAATGAGGAACGAGAAAAACAACAAATTTTTTTTTGACACAAACTGTTTTTAAGGATAAAAGGACTAAGGACATGCAAATTCGAAAACTTAAAAGAAACAAAAGCAATGCAATTGCACCAACTTAAAATATGAAACTAGACTCAACTAAAGGACCTCTAAACTAACAAAATAAAATAGTCCTAAATTATCATAAGCAACAAAGATAAAGCGTCAGTTGTCCAATACTCTGAACAATCCCCAGCAACGGCGCCAAAAACTGGTGCACGAGAATTGCAAACTGATGAGCGGAATAATTTTATACGCTTTTTGGCACTTGTGTTTTGTATATAGTTTTTAGTTAAGTTTGAGTACTTTTAGGGATGTTTTCATTAGTTTTTTTTATTGCACTTTTGCTTTTATTGGTTTTTTTTTTTGTGTTTTCTGTGATTTCACGGTAAATTCTGCTGAATTGAGGGACTGATAGGTCAATAATCCAAGAAGCCTAAAAGTGATGCGAGGCTCGTTGGAATCTGACCCTCCCTACACTCGAAATAGAATTTTCTGGAGCTACAGGAAACCCAAATGGCGTTCTCGTAGGCGTTGGCAAAGGTAGCAATCCAGGGGCTTCCAGAAATATATAGTAGTCATACTGTTATTTCGAGATTGACGACGTAACTTGGCGTTGAACGCCAAGTTCATGCTGCTGTCTGAGTTCAAACGACAGAAAAACGTACATCGATCCCGGAGTAACGCCCAAAACACGTCATAACTCGGAGTTCAACTCCCAAGAGAAGCCGTCAGCTCGTTGATAATAATCAAGCTCAGCCCAACATACACCCAAGTGGGCCCGGAAGTGAATTATGCATTCAATGTACTTACCTACTGTAAACCCTAGCAGGCTAGTTTACTTATAAATAGGAACAATTTTATCTTTATTTAGATATGTTTAATAAGAAGTTTCCTGAAATCTCATTTGGTCGTCATATGTGATGACAAGGAGGCTTGGCAACTGTCAATTCGGCATGCTGAACCTTTTACTATGGTATTTCAACGGTGCGTAGTTTCTTGCACACCATAGATTAAGGTGTGTGAGCTCTGCTGTACCTCAAGTATTAATGCGCATCTTTGTCTTTTATTCAATACCTCTGTTTTCTTATCTCACAAGATATTTCGCACGCCAAAGAACACTGATGAATGTGATGATAAGTACTCATCATATTCATTCTTACGGTTATGAACGAGTGAATGACAACGTACATTCCGTTAGCCACTCACAGCTCGCAACGAAGGAGTCTTGTGATCGTGTACTCTGATTCCAACAACACTGAGGCTTCGTGTATGACATGTCTAGGTTGTCCCAGCACCGGCTTGATGGGATGAGTGAGATCGGTTCATTCACTCGAGCGATCCGAAGTCTAAACTGTCGTGTCGTATTCCAGTAGGACTCCATGATTGAATGACTGCGAAGAGCTTCAAACCGCAGATTGCTGGGCGTGTAGACAAGCGACAAAAGAATACATGGATTCTATCCAACCTGATTGAAACGCGACAGACATGAATAGCGTCGCTGTGACCAGCATGGACAGCTTTTCACTGAGAGGATGGATGTAGCCAGTGTGACAATCGGTGGAACGCCTCATACAGCTAGCCATGGAAAGGAGTAGGAAGGATTGAGACCTGAAAGCAGTGGAGAGCAGGCGTCCTCGAGCCATACAAATCTTCATTCGGCTTATTTCGAAATTTCCACCATCGAGGCGCACTGAGTATCTATCGCCTTTTTATTGAATATTTTCTTATTTCTCTATTTTTCGAAAAACCCATAAACCAATTAATCTGCCTAACGTGAGAATTACAAGGTGATCATCAGCTGCTTCATACCCACAATATCTCTGTGGGATCGACCCTTACTCAGTAAGGTTTATTACTTGGACGACCCCAGTACACTTCCTGGTTAGTTGAAGGAGTGTGTGTCCACTCGTGCCAATCTTCCAAATTCCATAATTTAAAATTAACTCAACTACAGCACCAAGTTGATGAATGCAATCCAAAAGAATAGATATCACAATTTCGTCCACAAGTTTTTTTGGCGTGTTGCCGGGATTGTTCGAGTATGCGATCAACTGACCGGTTCGTCTGTGTTAGCTTCCAGATTAGGTAATTTTCTTTTCAAAAAAGTTTTTTCAGAATTTCTCTTTATTTTTCTGTTTTTTTCTCAAAATGTTTTTCGAAAAAAATTAAAAAAAAATACAAAAGAATTAGAAATCATCAAAAATCAAAAATATTTGGTTGTGCCTTCTTTGTTTAGTCTTGTAGTTATTTTTAAGATTTTTAATTGTCTTTTTTTTTAAAGTATTTTCTTGCATCATTTTTCCCCAAATTTCATGCATTCATCACGTCCGTCTTCATAGATAAGTTTCCGAATGCTGTTCTTCGAAAGAATCATTCTTTTATCGATGATTTGTTGGTCTTTGTTTTTTTCTCATGTGCACTTTGTGCATTCATATTTTCATCATTAAAGATTTCTAAGTTTGGTTTTATGTTTTTTTGGTTTTTTTTTTTCAAGAAACTTCTTCAAATTACTGTTCTTGATTGTTCATCATGATGTTCAAAGGTTCTGGGTGTTCATCTCTCTCGCATTCATTAGCAGTTCTTGCATGGCAATCTGTGTTGTCTTGATCCAAATTTCATGTTTTGGGTCATTTTTGTGTTTTCTTTCTAAAAATTCAAAATCAAAAAAATATCTTTTTCTTATGTCTCAAAAAATTGCTCGAAATTTTGGTTTGACTTGGTAAAAATTTTATAAATAGTTTTTTTTTTTTTTTTTGTTTGTCCACAAAATTTCAATTTCTACAAATCTTATCTTTTTAAAATCTTTTTCAAAATCATAAAATCTTTTTCATTTTTTTTTAAAATCATTTTAGAAAAAAAAATGTTCAAAAATTATTTTTCAAAATTTATTTTCAAAAATCTTTTCTTTCTTTATATCAATTCTCCAATTAGCTAATAACAAGTAATGTGATTGGTTCACAAAATTTGAAGTTTGTTACTTTCTTGTTAAGAAGGTTCAATCTTTAAGTTCTAGAATCTTATCCTGTAGTTTCTTGTTATCTGAGTCTTTTTAAAAATTAAATCTTTTTCAAAATTTCTTTTTATTAAAATTTTTATCTTAATCTTTTTATTTTCTTTTATCTTTCTTTTTCAAAACAATTTTATCTTTTTCAAAAATTTGATTTCAAAATATCTTATCTACTTCTTATCCTCTTATTTTTTCAAAAATTTTGATTTCAAGTTTTAATTATAAAAAAATTTTGTTTGTTTCTTATCTTTTTCAAAATTTTTTTTTTTTAACTTTTTCCTCTCTAATTTTTCGAAAATTCTCCCTCTCTTTTTCAAAATTCTTTGTTGTTTTAAATTTTAATTTTAATATATTTTGTCTTTGATTTTCGAAAATTACTAACCTCTTTTTCAAAAATTATTTTCGAAATCTTCCTTCTCTTTTCTTCTTCTATTTTAATTATTTAATTACTAACACTTCTCTTCACCTCTCTTTCATTCAAAAATCCGAATCCCATCTCCATTCTTCTAACCCTTTCTTCTCTACTAACATAAGGATTCTCTATACTGTGCATAGAGGATTCCTCTTTCTTTTCTTGTTTTCTTCTCTTTCATATGAGCAGGAACAGGGAAAAAGGCACTCTTGTGAAATTGAATCCAGAACCTGAAAGGACTCTGAGAGAAAATTAAGAGAAGCTAAATTACAACAATCCAGAAACAACCTTTCAGAAATTTTCGAAACAAGAGAAGGAGATGGCAGCCGAAAATAATTAATAATGCAAGGAGAATGCTTGGTGACTTCACAAAGGCAACGTCCAAGTTTGATGGAAGAAGCATCTCCATCCTGCCATTGGAGCCAGTAACTTTGAGCTTAAGCCTCAACCTAGTTGCATTAATGAACAGAACTCGACAAGTTTTATGGACTTCATATGAAGATCCTTATCAGTTTTTTAACTGAATTCTTGAGATTTGATACTGTTAAGACCAAATGGAGTTGATCCTGAAGTCTATAGACTCATGCTTTTCCCTTTTGCTGTAAGAGACAGAGCTAGAATATGGTTGGATTCACACCTAAGGATAGCCTGGATCCGTGGGATAAGCTGGTCCTGCCTTCTTGGATAAATCTTTCCTCCTCAAAAGCTGAGCAAGCTGAGAGTGGATGTTCAACCTTCAAACAAAAAGATGGTGAATCCCTCTATGAAGCTTTGGGAAAGATACAAGCAGCTGACCAAAAGATGTCATCTGACATGTTTTCAGAATGGACCCTATTAGATATATTTATTATGGTCTCTCTGAAGTTTCGAAAATGTCATTGGACCTTCTGCAGGTGGATCTATTCACCTGAAGAAAACGCCTGAAGAGGCTCAAGAACTCATTGATATGGTTCAAACAACCAGTTCATGTATACCTCTGAGAGGAATTCTCGTGAATAATGGGATACCTTCAGAAGAAAGGTAGTTCTTGAATTGATGCTCTGAATGCCATATTGCCTCAGAACAAAATGTTGACTCAACAGGGTCAGACATAATCTCTGTCTCTAAAATGCTGAATGGATTGGCAACATGCATCAACAGGTACTAGAGAGGTAGCTTTTGAATGAGAAGCTTATGATCCTGAGAACCCTGCCATGGCAGAAGTTAATTACAGGTGAACTTATGGAAGAAACACCTATAACCCATCATGGAGAAATCACCCAAATTTCTCTATGGCAGCATGGCAAGGATCACAAGGCCTCAAAAGGCTTTAACAATGGTGGACGCAATAGGCTGAGGAATAGTAAGCCATATCCATCATCTTGCTTCAGCAACAGATCAGAGAATTCAGAACAAAACACTTCTAATATAGCCAATATTGTCTCTGACTGTCAAAAGCCACTTTCAGTTTACATGAATGAACAAGGATCCTCCATTAGAAATTTGGAGGGCACAAGTGGGCCAGCTGAGTAGAAAGTCATTGAAACTCCTCCCAGTATTCTCCCAAGCAATACAGAAGAAAATCCAAAAGAGAGTGCAAGGCCATTGATGTGATCAATGTGGCCGAATGCACAAGGGAGGAGGGAGGAA
Source organism: Arachis monticola (assembly GCA_003063285.2). Lineage (NCBI taxonomy): Eukaryota > Viridiplantae > Streptophyta > Magnoliopsida > Fabales > Fabaceae > Arachis > Arachis monticola. The sequence goes on along the minus strand of QBTX01002987.1, from coordinate 7,105 downwards.
AAATCACTAGTGAGGAAGACTCTGGGACGTCCCTCAAGCAAGAAGGAGTTTCTATTAAGGATCCAAGGAAGCTGAGGCCCATACAGAGACATAAGAGATTTCCATTAAATCTCCTTCTGCCTTCATGGCGCTCTGAAGACTATATTCTCTCTCTGAAGAGGATGAAGATGTGACTGGAGAGCAAGTTGCTCATATTTAGGAGCTATCATGAAGCTGAATGGCCAAGTATGTTTGGTAAAGAGACTTGGGAAGTGGGGAACACTCCTTGCTCATTAGTGAACTAGATACTATGGATTCAGAAAACTCTAACCTCAAAAGAAACAAGAATCCTGGCAAGTTCTTAATTACCTTGTACCATTGGACCATGAAGCTTGTTTCAAAGCTCTTATGTGATCTAGGGTCAGGGATAAAATCTTATGCCACTCTCTCTCTGTAAGTGAGAAGTTAGGGATCATTGAGGTAGCACTGCCTTGTTTCAATTGCAATTGGAATAAGTCATAGATGTCAACAGAGGTGAATTAGTCCTTCAATGGAATAGGGGACTGACCTTGTGTTTAAGGCACTGGCCAATCCCTGTACAAAAAGAGAGTAAGCATGGAAGAACTTCTCTCCAGTTCAGAGTCAAGAAGAGGCCACACAGTCAGACTCTAAGTTTGTGTGTTGCTGAGGCCACAACCAAACTCTAAGTTTGGTGTGTCAGACCTATCATCTAAGTTTGGTAGTTGGATACACTAACATTGACTGATCCTTGTGGCTCCATGAGAGCCACTGTCAAGCTATTGACATTAAAGATAGCGCTTGTTGGGAGGCCACGCCAATTTTAATTTATTAATTTTTTTTATTGTTATTTTGTGTTTTATTAGGTCATGATATTGAAGATCATCGAAAAATCAAAAAAATTAAAAACAGAAGTCAAAAACAGAAGAAAAAAATTTTTCACCCTGGAGGTAGACAGACTGTGGCGTTCAACGCAGTAAGATGCATCTGGTTGTGGCGTTCAACGCCAGAAGAAAGAGCACCATTCTGGCGCTGAAGCGCCAGAACCACGCAAGATGCCTGGCGCTGAACGCCAGGAATGTGCGCGAGAGGACAAAGCTGGACGTTAAACGCCAGCAACAAGCATGAAACTGGGCGTTCAACGCCAGAAACGGCATTACATGGGCGTTGACGCCCAGAACGTGCACAATGGGCGTTTGACGCCAGAATAATTGCACGAAGGCAATTTACATGCCTTATGGTGAAGGAATGGTATCTCTCTTTCACCTCAGGATCTGTGGACCCCCACAGGATCACCTCAGGATTCGTGTGGACCCCACAGGATCACGTCAGGATTCTTGGACCCCACAGGATCACTCAGGATCTGTGGACCCCACAGGATCCCACCTACCATATTACCCACCTTTTTCTTTCAATCCTAATCACATCCTCTAATCTAATGCTCATTTCACTCTTTCCATGTCACACTTCCCAAAAAAACCTTCACCAATCACTTCAATTCCTCTTTCCCAATTACCCATTCACCATTCACATCAACCACTCTTCCCCATAAACCCATCACCTTCATACAATTCAATTCAGATTTCGACCCTTCCACCCAAAATGGCCGAACACAAACCACCTCCCTCTTCCTTATAAATACCCTTCATTCTACTTCCATTTTCAACAAAACAACCCTTCTCTCCCACTAAGCCGAACCTACTTCTGCCCTCTCTCCATAATTCTCTTCTTCTTCTTCTAACTCTTCTTTTTCTTCTTGTTTTTTTCAAATTATTTTAAGTTTGGTGTGGTAAAAGCATAAGCTTTTTTGTTTTTCCATTACCATCAATGGCACCAAAGGCCGGAGTATCCTCTAAGAAAAGGAAAAGGGAAGATAAAAGCTTCCACCTCCGAGTGATGGGAGAAGGAAAGATTCACTCCAAGAGAATCAAGACCACTTCTTGATGTTGTGGCAAGAAGAAGGTGATCCCCGAGGTCCCTTTCAACTCAAAAAGAATGAGTATCCGGAGATCGACATGAAATCCAAAGAAGAGTTGGGAAGTCTTACTAACCCCATGCAACAAGTCGGAATTATTGATGTTCAAGAGTACTATGCCAATGCATGGATCACTAAAACCATGATCAAAGTATGAACCCGAATCCAAAGAACTATCTCACAATGGTTCGGGGGAATACTTAGATTTTAGTCCGGAAAATGTGAGGTTGGCATTTCACTTGCCCATGATGCAAGAAGATGAACCCCTTAACTAAAGGGTCAACTTTTATCAAAGGTTGGACCAAGTCCTAATGGACATATGTGTGTGGAAGGAGCTCAGTGAGGAAAGACATCCAAAGGAAGCCGGTTCACTAAGAAGACTGGATCTCAAGCTGTGGCTAGAGGATGGTTGGAGTTCATTCAACGCTCTATCATTCCTACTAGCAACCGATCTGAAGTTACTGGGATCGGGCCATCATGATCCACAGCATCATGATGGAGAAGAAGTGGAAGTTTCATGAGGTCATCTCCAATGAACTCTACAATATAGCCGACAAGTCCTCACTAGTGGCAAGGCTAGCTCTTCCTCACCTTATTTGCCATCTATGTTACTCAGCTGGAGTTATCATAGAGGAGAGTCTCATTGAAGAAGACAAGCCCACCACCAAGAAAAGGATGGAGCAGCAAGAGAAGCTCCTCACGGCCTCAAGAAGTGCATGAGGAAGCCATCATAACAATTCCTGAAGATGCTCAAGGAATGCACTTTCCTCCAACAACTATTGGGAGCAAACTAACACTTCCTTAGAGATTTGAGCATAATGTTGAACAATTAAGGGTGGAACATCATGAACACTCCATCATTCTCCAAGAATATAGAGAAGATCAAAGAGCAATGAGGGAGGAGCAACAAGGCAAGGAAGGGACATAGAGAGCTTAAGAACATTGGTCTCTTCAAGAAGAAGACGCACTAAAGGTGGATTCATTCCTTGTTCTTTATTTCTTTCTGTTTTCGGTTTTTTAGTATTGTGTTTATTTATGTTTTGTGTCTTATATTTCATGATCATTAGTATGTAACTATGCTTAAAGACATGAATTCCTATAATCAAAATGAAAAAAATGAAAAATGTTTTAATTCAAAAGAAAGAAGTACATGAATTTCGAATTATCCTTGAATTTAATTAATTATATTGATGTGGTGGCAATACTTTTGTTTTCTATGAATGCTTGAACAGTGCATATTTTTGATCTTGTTGTTTATGAGTGTCAAAATTGTTGGCTCTTGAAAGAATGATGAACAAAGAGAAATGTTATTGATGATCTGAAAAATCATGAAATTGATTCTTGAAGCAAGAAAAGCAGTGAAAAAGGAAGCTTGCGAAAAAATGGCGAAAAAAAAAAATAGAAAGAAAAAGAAGGAGCAGTAAAAAAGCCAATAGCCCTTAAAACCAAAAGGCAAGGGTAAAAGGATCCAAGGCTTTGAGCATAAGGGATAGGAGGGCCCAAGGAATAAAATCCAGGCCTAAGGGCTAAATCAAGCTGTTCTCTACCATGTGCTTGTGTCATGAAGGTCCAAGTGAAAAGCTTGAGACTGAGTGGTTAAGTCGTGATCCAAAGAAAAGAGTGTGCTTAAGAGCTCTGGACACCACTAACTGGGGATTCTAGCAAAGCTGGATCACAATCTGAAAAGGTTCACCCAGTTATGTGTCTGTGGCATTGATGTATCCGGTGGTAATACTGGAAACAAAGTGCTTAGGCCACGGCCAAGACTCATAAGTAGCTGTGTTCAAGAATCAACATGCTTAATTAGGAAAGTCATAACACTATCGCGAAATTCTGAGTTCCAAGAGACGCCAATCACTCTGAACTTCAAAGGAAAAAGTGAGATGCCAAAACTTTCAGAAGCAAAAAGCTACAAGTCCCCGCTCATCTATAATTATTAATATTCATTTGATATTTGGAATTTATGTATTTCTCTTCTTTTTATCCTATTGATTTTCAGTTGCTTGGGGACAAGCAACAATTTAAGTTTGGTGTTGTGATGAGCGGATAATTTATAGCTTTTTGGCATTGTTTTTATATAGTTTTAGTATTTTTTTTTTTTTTTTTTTTTTTTTTTTATTTTTTTAGTTTTTATGTTAAAATTCACATTTCTGGACTTTACTATGAGTTTGTGTTTTTTCTGTAATTTCAGGTAATTCTGGCTGAAATTGAGGGACTGAGCAAAACTCTGAAGAAGGCGACAAAAGGACTGCTGATGCTGTTGGATTCTGACCTCCCTGCACTCGAAATGGATTTTCTGGAGCTACAGAATCCAAATGGCGCGCTCTCAACGGCGTTGGAAAGTAGACATCCATGTTTCCAGCAATATATATCCATACTTTATCAAAGATTGGAGACGTAACTTGGCGTTGAACGCCAATTCATGCTGCTGTCTGGAGTTAAACGTCAGAAAAACGTCACGATCCGGAGTTGACACGCCAAAAACGTCTAGACTGGAGTTCAACCCAAGAGAAGCCTCAGCTCGTGGATTAATCAAGCTCAGCCCAAACATCACCAAGTGGCCCCGGAAGTGGATTTATGATCAATTACTTACTCATGTAACCCTAGTAGCTAGTTTATTATAATAGAACATTATCTATTGTATTAGATATCTTTGATCACTTTAAGTCTTTGATCATTCGGTTTTGTGACGAAGGGGGCTGGCCATTCGCCATGCCTGAACCTTTTACTTATGTATTTTCAACGGTGGAGTTTTCTGACACCAATAGATTAAGGGTGTGGAGCTCTGCTGTACCTCAAGTATTATTGCAATTCTATTGTCTTTTATTCAAATTCTCTTATTCTTATTCCAAGATATTCATTCGCACCCAAGAACATGATGATGTGATGATAAGTACCCTCATTATCATTCTCACTTATGAACGCAGTGATTGACACCACTTCCGTTTACATGCAACAAGAGCTTGAATGTGTATCTCTTAGATTCCCAACGAATCTTCGTGTATAAGGGATTAGATGGTGGATTCATGAGGATCCGGAAGTCTAAACCTTGTTTGTGGTATTCCGAGTAGGATCTATGATTGAATGACTGTGACGAGCTTCAAACTCCTGAAGGCTGGGCGTGATGACAACGCAAAAGAATCAAGGGATCTATTCCAACCTGATTGAGAACCGACAGATGATTAGCCGTGCTGTGACAGAGCTAGGAATGTTTTCACTGAGAGGATGGGATGTAGCATTGACAACGGTGATGCCCTACATAAGCTTGCCATGGAAAGGAGTAGAAGGATTGAGTGAAGCAGTGGGAGAGCAGGGGTCCTTGACCTACAGTATCTTCATTCGCTTATTGAAATTCCCACCAATGAGGCTGTTCAGAGTACTCTATCCCTTTTATTCATATTTTCTTATTTCTATTTTTGAAAACCCATAACCAATTTAATCTGCTAACTGAGATTTAAAAGGTGACCATAGCTTGCTTCATACCAACAATCTCTGTGGGATCGACCCTTATCGCGTAAGGTTTATTACTTGGACGACCCAGTACACTTGCTGGTTAGTTGAACGGAGTTGTGTCCACTCGTGCCAATTTCAATTCCATAATTTCAATTCGTGCAACTACAGCACCAAGTTGATGAATGCAACTCAAAGAATAGTGATCACAATTTCGTCCACCACAATCACACTTTTGCAATTCCGCACAACTAACCAGCAAGTGCACTGGGTCGTCCAAGTAATACTTACGTGAGTAAGGGTCGTCCACGGAGATTGTCGGCTTGAAGCAAGCTATGGTTATCTTGTAATCTTAGTCAGGATATCAATAATTATCAGGGTTGATTGTGAAAAGTAAAAGAACATGAAATAAATACTTGTTTTGCAGTAAGGAGAACAGGTTGAGGTTTTGGAGATGCTCTATCTTTCAAATCTCTGCTTTCCTACTGTCTTCTTCTTCAAAGCACGCAAGACTCCTTCCATGGCAAGCTGTATGTAGGGTTTCACCGTTGTCAATGGCTACCTCCCATCCTCTCAGTGAAAATGTTCAACGCACCCTGTACGGCACGGCTAATCATCTGTCGGTTCTCAATCAGGTTGGAATAGAATCCAGTGATTCTTTTGCGTCTGTCACTAACGCCCAGCCTTCAGAGTTTGAAGCTCATCACAGTCATTCAATCTTTGATCCTACTCAGAATACCACAGACAAGGTTTAGACCTTCCGGATTCTCTGTGAATGCCGCCATCAGTTCTAGCTATACCACGAAGATTCTGATTACAGAATCCAAGAGATATCTACTCAATCTAAAGTAGAACGGAGGTGGTTGTCAGGCACACGTTCATAGTTGAGAATGATGATGAGTGTCACAGATCATCACATTCATCAGTTTAAGAACAAGTGATATCTTAGAATGGAACAACATGATTGAATGAAAAACAGTAGTAATTGCATTAATCCATCAAGACACAGCAGAGCTCCTCACCCCAACCATGGGGTTTAGAGACTCATGCCGTAGAAGATACAATGAGAAACGTGTAAAGTGTCATGAGGTCCAGATACAATGTCAAAAGATCCTATTAATAGTGAACAAGTAACCTAGGGTATACAGAAATGAGTAAATGACGTAAAAATCCACTTCTGGGGTCCACTTAGTGTGTGCTTGGGCTGAGCATTGAAGCTTTCATGTGTAGAGACTTTTTCTGGAGTTAAACCCAGCTTTTATGCCAGTTTGGGCGTTTAACTCCAATTTTTATGCCAGTTCCAGCGTTAAACGCTGGGAATTCTGAAGCTGATTTGTAACGCCGGTTTGGGCCATCAAATCTCGGGCAAAGTATGGACTATTAACAATTGCTGGAAAGCCCAGGATGTTACTTTCCAACCATATTGAGAGCGTGCCAATTGGGCTTCTGTATCTCCAGAAAATCCACTTCGAGTGCAGGAGGTCAGAATCCAACAGCATCTGCAGTCCTTTTCAGCCTGAATCAGATTTTTCAGCTCTACAACTAATTAGCAAAAAAAAAAAAAAAAAAATCTTAGAAAAATACACAAACACCATCATTAGTGAAGAGTCCAGAAAAGGTGAATTTAAACAAAAAATAAAAAAACTATAATAAAACTATTTTTTTTTTTTTTCTCTTTTTGTA
>QBTX01002986.1:0-13104 GCA_003063285.2 Arachis monticola | reverse complement strand
GACTGTAACCCATCAAAGCCATATTACGCTCCTTAAGCTGCTCAACCGCTATACTGAATTTTTTGATTTTGGGAACTCTGACCCTGAGGCTGCTGTTGGGAAGCCTGCAAGTTCATTGGCTGTGTGTTGTAATGAGAAAAAGGCTGGGAATAGAGAGAATTCATCTGCAAAGAAGCCAGGAAATTTACCACAAAAAATAATGACCGAGTTCCATGCATCAAAGTATTAAAGAGCTAATCAACTGGTGAAATTAACACGCCCCCTTAAATTTTATAAATATTTATTTGAAACAAAAGCTGAAACTAGAGGAAACCTGTGATTGGAGAGGATTGGCGTTAGCAACACCAAAATGGCTCTGTGTTGCATCATCTTGCAAGGGATCACCAAATCCAGCTTGAGTGAAAAGGCCTTGCGATCCATGGGCCATGTAGTCCTGGGAACCAACAGAAAGGAAAATCAGATCAGGAAGGAGAAAGAAGCAACTGAAGGAGAACAAAGTGAAAGCCCATCATTAGCCACTTCAACAACCTGAGACATAAATTCATTTCCAGAACCAAAACGTGAATATCCGGCTTGAGAGTTTTGGTTCATAAAGTTCCCTGGGAATCCACCTTGCGCTCCTTGAGTAGCATAATCAACAGCATATCCACTTTGAGAAGCCTAAAGGTAATCAATCAAACACACCCAAAAAAAAAAAAAAAGAGGATACATCAGCAAAGAAACTAACAGGAAAGAACAAAGCACCCTGTTCTCTCATTGATGAGCTGAACTTAGGACTTGTACACCTTCCATGTACAAAAATAACTAAAACATTTCCCAAACCTGGGTAGCAAAATCAGCAACATTATAAGGAACATGCGATCCCTGGCTTTTGAAGTCATCACCCAAGAAGTCCTGATGGTAAATTTAAAATGGAATGCAATGAATTCCTATGATAAATTTGAAACAAAGTCAATCTTAAGCCAAATTACTGTTAAGTACCTGAGACATTCCAGGAACAGAAAATTGATCTCGAAATGATTGACCTGACAGTCCCTTATGGACTGGCTATCTAAATTTGAACATCAAGGAAAATAATCAGAATTTGACCCCTCGAAGTATTCAATAGATTAGGGAGCTGACTACAGTACACAAAGAAGAATAAAAGAGAGGGTACATACATTATTGGCAAACCCAGGTTGAGATAACGGACCACCAACAGATGGCTGGCTGTTTGGACTCTCCAAAAGCTAGAAAATTATATGTAAGATACCCGAATATCAAATAGGAGCTGTTGCGTTTCCTTGGTCGAGTGAAGACTGCCGACTTGGAGCATCCGGACTACGCGTGGTGATCGGTACATTAAAGTGAGAACTAACCCAAAACAGGACTCATGGTACAATTAGCTCACGGGATGGTAATTATGCATATGCTGAGATTCGGTGAACGCACCCATAGTGGAACAGGGAGGCAAGGATACCCTGGAATAAGGATAACCCGCAGGGAAATGCAACTCCCAGGCTTCAGAAGTCCCATTGTGGGCCAGGCGTGAACATAGGACTCCTAAAGACATTTGACTACTCAGAAAAAGATGATTGAAATATCCCAAAACAATAGCACTTAGGTATGTTGAGGGTCTTTGTGGGGAGAGGAAATGGCTTGGAGGGTGTAAACGTTAAAGATGCATTCATCTTGAGTTCTATTATCATCGAATATTCGGAGGGCGAGGAGCCAAGGATTTTGAAGGTTTTTTTGTTAGCCTGCAATTTTCAAATTTCCCCCAAATTGGGGTTTTCATTATTGTTAAGCTAATTTTTATCCCTATAAGAAAAACGGCAGCCGGTGCATGAGCATCCTGGCATTAACGTAGGTCTAAGGACGCGAACCCGCATCCAATACGGTGTAATAGAAGCAGAGTCTAATTTATCAGTGGAGATGTCGCAACAAGCGGAACCCATTGTACTTGAGGTTCACTACGGAGGAGCAACTCAACATTGCTCCAAATATGTAGGGATTGTAAAAATGTATAACCCCTCTAACATCTAAAACTCACGAACGAAGGGGTCTTAAAATCTTAAGCCTCCTTCCTCATCCATTCCCCTCCACCCTTCCATCCCCTCCAACCTCCCTTGCCTTTCCCTCATGACTTGAGAACATACCCTTAAAGAATTTTCTGGCTATGAGTACACAATGGAACTCTAAGACAATCACATAGTGTTAATGATTATAAATCCCATCTAATACAGATAGCAAAAAAGAGTTTATTTTAAAGGAGGGGATGGTAAGGATAAACATATAATGCATTACATACCCCTTCACGGCTGCTCCTTTTACGCGGTCTGAAGTAGTGCAGCAACAGATGAACCAAAAGCTATCAATTCAGCCCGCAATTATCTCGCCAGGTCCAACCACAGACAAAAACGAAGAACCTATCATATCTCATGTTAACAGTCTGTAATGAAGGATATTCAAATCGCAACATTGATTTATTGTAAGTGTCAATTCTATCAGAAAAAAATATATCCGGTCAAAATGAGAGATAAACGATTAGACTCCTGAACAGCAGGTAATAAGTAGAGAAATATTTGTTGTTAGGTATATAAAAATACATAGTCGACATTATGGCGATTCACTAGATAACTGAACATACCTTCTTTGAGAGTCTTCTAAGGAATTGGTGGAACATAGCCTAATTTATGCACAAAAGTTACTATGTTAAAGGCCATGTACTATACTTTGATTGACATTTTCTGATTAGCTATTAGATTTCCTAGTGTGCTTAAAAATATGGAGTGAGCATTTTACTTGATATTGAGAGCAAAAGATAAGAAAGGGAACTTTTATGAAATCAGTAATGGGGGGAATTTTGGTGAGACTGTATTTCTAACTACAACTTTATTTTGTAGGAAACCTACGAATTGATTTATACTGAACATTCATAAAGTCTGGCTGCTGGTTAAAAATATAGAAGCAAAGAGTGGCATGACTGTGTGATAGTTTGAACGCCACATATTTTTATCAATATTTATGTCCATTCCTATGCTTGTGGAAATTAAATATCATTCATATGGGAAGTAAATCATAACAACCCACTATTGGAAGAGGACCTTTTGTTGGTGTGTCATAAGCGTTTAGTTACCATAGAGGTTTGGTTCTTTGACATTCGCAGAGAAACATTTAGGAAATTCCTCCAGAATACATAATCACAATCGCTAAAGTAATACTTAAGCTTCGTGTCAAAGCAATTGAGACACTGTCCTAGGAATCATTCAAAACCAACAAATAAGCCATCTAAAATACATATGAAACAAAGTTATCTAAGATTATTTCAAACGTATAGTTCATAACAAAACGCAAATACCAACACAACACCTACTCATAATAATATACTATGCAGATAGATTACACATCGACAACAGCTAGAATTTATAAAGGCACATACATTTACGAGCTAAAGATGAGTAAACATCCAATAACCTGAGAGTATGTCAAATTCACTCTACTATCGATTGACAGATTTTAGAATACTCTAAGTTATCGTTTTTCCTTCCCTTGAAAGAGATCATACACTAGCAATCCTGAAATAAGAACAGAAAGGTACTTCTGTTAAGTGCAACTTTGAAGCCCGGTACGAGCAATAGAATACATAACACCATCAGATATTGGTAATTCTGTCATCAACCCATTTTCTCCTTCTGTAAAGATTGTTGTCTAAGAATGACCCCATAATTTTACCCATATACTTCTCAAATAAACAGCTCTTTTGAACATCTTCAATACGTAGGTGTTTATAACATTCAATTCTGTTTGGGACAGAGATGAGAGTAAATAAAATAAATATAAGAAATAAAGTTAGTAAAAAAAAAAAAAAAAAAAAAACAAAACATGATCATTTAGGGTTTAGATTTTCCAAAGTGTATCAGATTTTAGAGTTAATCCTAATGGTTATAGTAAGAGTTGAGATAGGCGTGATAGTGTCGTTGTATGAGACCACTTCGCAGGGCGGGTACAGTGTGTTTAAAATACATTCACATTACTTTTTAGAGTAAAACATAAGGTAAGTGTGACACTAAACAGTAGCATGCTCACTCGTCTACTCTACTGTCGTTGAATATCGGCTTACGGTGCTGTAATTAGTAGTAGGCGGGTAGCTCATCGGGGCGCTTGTCTGCGTACAAGTGACTTGCACCTGTTGGTATGATACGTCTCTTGACCATCCTGTAAACGATTATAATACTGGGTTAAAAAATTAAATAAACTGGGAAGAAAGCATGCAATGGCAAAATTATGGAGCGTAATACCTATATCAAAAAAGGTAACTAAATGAGGTATCTGATGTGATCGCGAATCTCAATCCTGGTGTGTGAACATGGGCCGAGAGTGGAATGAGGTGCTCTTGAATCAGTGTACGACACGCAACCTTAGAGAAAGATAATTACTCGTCTACGTTGCTCAGCAAGACATGGCGCCTCTCGATGCTCAGGTACTGAGACTATAGTGGACTACCAAAGGCACGCTCAGGTGTTGGCTACACCAGTGGGGGCCTATGTGGTTTGTATGCCTCCTTATTAGGGATGGAGACGGTGTCTTCGGTCTAGGCTACTATTCCCTGCCCGCTACGAGTCCGACGAGGTCGGTTGCTTGAAGTACGGGGAGTGAACGTTGTTCCTCGCAGACAGTATACAGTACTTGGCTACGCGGACTACGGGTTCCATGTTAACATTGATATCGGTGTAGGTGCCGCACTGATGATCTTCGCGTAAGGATAGGCCTGATTATATGAAAGGAGGTTCTCTCACTAGCAGTACGGCTAATCTTAATTCGCGCGTCTACTGAGTGGACGAATCTCACGCGGCTCACGTGAGTAGACGTCATGATGTGAGCCATGTGAGAGCGCAGTGATAGTCTCAGGCGGTGGGCGCTGGCGACGCTGAGGAAGAGTAGTTATGAGTAGTGCCTCTAGTCTATGTTTTACATGAGGCCGATTACGGGCGGATAGGTTTTTGTGTGCTAGTGTAGCGGTGGGCGACTGCAGAGCGAGCGCTCTCCCATACAGACGACTATTGCAATTGAGCCGGATAGATGATACGGCTTTAGGTGTTCATCGACCTAGTGCAGAGGGTATACTGGTGTAGCGCATACGAGTCGCACTCTACTGCTCTCTCTAGTGCTAGCCGAGAACTTCAGGATCTAGCAGTGAGTGCGCGGTAGGGTGATTAGGAGTGTCGCTCTCGCGCTTGTGTGAGCGTATAGTTCGCACTTCGCAGGGTGAACAGTCGCGACGTTGCGGTATGTCCATGCTCTTGTAGTGGCCTCAGTCAGCGAGTGGAGCGAGCCGACCAGGGCTGTAGAGAGATTAGACTAGTGTATGCGTTGCACCATGAGTACACGATGCTAAGAGAGTTTCTGGTATGCACAGTCTGGCAGTGAGGATCGGTTATGACGAGTATGTTCAGTACTGTGTAGAGTGTGTCGAGCTAGGGTGGTATGAGACATCGGTGGCCAAGTGCACGGCCTACGCCGGGAGATAGAAGACGAGAGGCAGGGCGAGTGGGTGAGGCCGAACACGATCGTCTCCTTGAGCGCGCTCTCGCGGTGAAATCGCCTTAAGTCGGTGCGTGCTCTTGCGTGCGTTGGGCTGATATACGATTTGTAGAGTGTGCGAGTGGATAGCTATATCACCGCTATATTATACGGTAATAGTCTTGGATGAGGTATCTATCAGGAGACTCGATGAGATGGGTGTTAGCTCACGCGCGCCGAGTTGGTGATAGACCAGTGGCAACTGGATTGGGGCATTCCCATAGGACGATTGGATATTTCTGAGTGGTGAGCTATTCCGTGCGTGTGCTAATGCGCCTGACGAGTTCAGGTGTGGGAACTATGTACAAAAAAGCGTCTCATTGACGCTCGTATGACGGCGCATATGCCGGGTGATAGTGCAGGATCGTGGGCCTCCTCTGCAGATAATACAGAGGGGTCGGAATCCTCGCCGCGCGTAGACTAGATGTGAGAGAGAGGGCTCCGGCTGGATCCTATCGTGTGAAACGGGAGCGATTCGCCATAGCTAGTGATTCAGGGAATGGTCGCCCTTGGCTGGCTCGGCTGCGAGCCTCCCTCCGGTGACGCGGCTCTCGCTCCGAGGTGACGGGATTACATTAGACGGGCCTGCGAACTATTTATAGGCGCTGAATACTTATTATGAGATGATATTCCTCTTATACTCTATAACATATATCTCCATAGCAATCTTATCTTGGGCCTACTCGGCGATGGACATAGGTAGCGTATACTGGCATCTGCGATTCCGGGTCTAGATTTAGATATGCGTATGTGGTAGGGTGTGGCGTAGTGCAGCGGGCGCGCGTGTCTGACATAATATCGCGGGTATAGCACGTGTGTGATGGCTCATCATATGTGGTAGGGGTTAGGGCGGTTTAGAAGTACTCCTATCGGGTGAGACATAGGAGAGTATTAGACGCAGGCGCTGAGTGCGGAGCGTGGTGGTATGTCGTGATGGACAGCCGCGTGGTGTAAAGGCTAAGACTGGTGTGTGGGTCGCGGCATTTGCGTGACAGGGCATGGTGGGTGAGTGTTCGCCCGGCGGACTGTCAGTCCGTACTACAGGGTGAGTGTGGCAGACTTACTCTCGGTATAGGTGATAGCTCTCTCTCCTGGTGATATCATGCAGTTCGACTCGACGTGCTCCGACACCGCGGGCTTGAGGGCTGAACCAGGTGCGGTGGAGTTGCCTGAGAGCGGGGTCAAGTCGTGCGAGTACGCGGGTGTAGGTTGTATGCAGGACTCGGGGATACAACATAGTTTATTGGTCGGCCGACTGCTCCGGTAGTTGTTAATTAAATTCCCTCTGTAGACTTTGGGCCAAGATTTCTTTAAAATTATATTTGATGCTTAAATTAAGTCTAATAATTCATTTGTGTTTTGTATATTGAGATGATTGTGCGAGCGTGAGCGCGCGAGGGTACTGATCGATATTCAGCGTGAGATTTGAAGAGCGGGTCCAAGGGTCTTGAGTCTGTAGTCCCGCCGCTTACTTATTATACACCATGTACAGCGCATGGCGGTATATCGAGCGCGTTTCTCTCTGTACTCCGGACCTGTGTCTGGACACAAAAGGATAGACTTATTGAATTATGATAAGGACACTCAGGTTTCTAGTTTGCGATGCAGTATGTGAGCAGTCAATAAGTACCCTCCAGAAATAATCTAAAATGATAAGGCAGAATTTGAATCAAAGAATGATGGCAATTTATAATATATGCAGTGACAGGACACAGTTTCACCATGCCTGGCTGTGGGTATGACTTTAAATACTATCTGAACAAGTGCAGTAATGATTCCTTACCGAGCATATTCACGGTAGTAACAACTTACGGTTGTCATATCACATCTATACAGCTACCTTTGGTCAGAAATGCCTCCCTCTTCTGTGCGCTCGCTTAAGGCTGCTGTATTGTATATTTTTCATCAGCATCTTGTTTGGAAAAAATTTAACCTTCCTTTTCAAAGTGAAGAGAGAATATGATTAATATGTGATGGTCTACATTTGATTATCTCTCTGATGCCCATTGGACGACCACGAACACACAGCTTCCTAGATATAACAGTTAGTACGACTGAACAAGCCCAGAGACGCAAAAATGGAGAGAGGGTAGCTAAGAAGAAGAATAAACGTTAAATAAATCTTCATAAATTTATGAAACACAAGAAAAAGTTATGATGCCATTTTAAATTGGGCTAAGTTTAAGTATCTTCAAACAATCAGATTCTGTCTATTTATTCTCATGAGAGCAATGAAGCAGAAACAATACTGAACTACATATATTTTGTGTTCAGTGTTAATAGCGGTGCTCTTTTTTGAACTAAGGAAATGTCTAGGGTCAATACTAGTATCTGCGCAATAAATTATACATTATAGGCCAGTAAAAAATGCAAACACCCCAGATGACTAGCCACAATTCAAGCTCAGCTTTATAATGTACTACACTCAGTACTCACAATAATACCCACAGGTTATCGTGGTAATTAAGCCTTTTATACTAGGCAAATTCTTTAACAAATTACGAAACATATGATCTCATGATATTGCACGTATGCCAAGACTGATATAATATATATTTTATGCGTTACGAATAAATAGTTTATTAACAGAGTCCTTCTTACAGGTTCTTGTCGGTATTGTGTCCCATAGCATGCCCCGAATCCATGGACATAAAAAAGGAGTGTTTGGATGTAGGTCATTATAGACAAGGTTTAGATATTTCGGATCTGCTATGAAATAGCATGAATATTATTAAACTGATCGACTATTGATTTAGTGGTTACAGAGAACATGTAATCAGTTACGCGAATACAGTGTTATATGACCTTCATTTTACTTACTAAAATGGACCAAGATATGCATTGATACTGATTCCGGGAATATTTAACATAGCCGTATCATAGCCTGGTAATCGTACGGTTATAATGCTCATCAGGGCTAGGACTTCAGAATCTACAAGGAGTTAGAGGTGCGCGGTATGAGATATAGAGGATTGGTTAAGGAGTGGCGGGACAAGCACTCGACGACTGATAGAAGCAGTACTCAGAATAGCCTGTGGAGGGCGAGCATGTCTCACGTACGCTTCATTGTTAGGTGATGAGACGAGCTAGAGTGCACATGAATTCACGGTCATTCGCGCTGATATCGAGGGATGGTAAGATACGAATCTAGTGTCACTGATGGAAGGTCGTGAGACTCACTTTCTCGAGAAACTGCAGGACGACGGCATTCGGTTGTGATCATCAGGTGATATACCGCGGTATTGCAGGGATGAGTGGGACGGATTATGGGCCACATTATCACCACGCGCAGGTAAAGTGCTGCTATCCTCTTTGTCGGGCGTATCCGTAGACCGTTGGAGGTGTCACGAGGCGGGATTTCGTACATAGCACGCAGGTGCTAGGGACGAGTCTGCTCGCAGCGAATCAGTACGCATGACGCGCACATTGTAGGTGTGACAGTGTGTGTAGGGAACCTAGCACATGGGTCTCCTGAAATTATTTAAATTCTAAAGCTTGGCCGGACTGAGTAAAACAGTGTGGAAGGGAATGTGGGAAAAATAAGTTAATGGGACTCATAAACGTGAGTATTCAGTTAGACACAAAAGAGCATACTATCTTCATTTTCACCCAGCTATCAAATTAATGGTGGGTAGTATAAACAGTATGTCAAGCCGTTAAGCGGCACAAAACCGCGGTTGGATGCTTTTTGCATGCGTAAATTGTGCTGTCTGATTCGTCGATTAACATCTGTGGGGAAGATCTCATGAACATAGGGATCCCCCGTTGTTTTACTCACCTTTGGATCGACGTATTACTTTTTTTGCGGCACAGTTATTTCCTCCATTCCTCTTTCTTTTTCATTTATCTTTTTTGCTTTCTCTTGTCTTTCATTGGACGTTCTCATCGCCTTAATTAATCTTCATGTGGTTTATATTAGATTTCACTTCGCAAGTTGCGTGCACATAAGTTATCAGTATTCCTCCAGTTTCCCATGTGGGATCCTCTGAATCAGAGCCTTAATATCCTCCTCACGTCTAGCATATTGATATCGGACTCAAATTCAGTTACTAAAATTTGACTTATAAGCACGCGCATCAGTAGACCTAGATAAACAAAAAGATTCGTCAGAGAGATCTGGTAATGTTAGATGTGCTATGTGGAACACTCCACACAAGAAAAGATTTTTGGGTTGTGGTAGTATATCACCATTACGATAAAATATTTCTATTATGAAAGGGATTTATCACTCGTTGGATCCTTCATAAGGTGCATAATAACATATAACCCCTGACTTAATGGAACTTACCATTCCTTGGAATAGCCTAGCTACGACAAGACCGTGAATCCGTCATGTTGGATAAGCTATATTGGTAACACGCAGAGAAATGCCGCACTTAGGACATCACGCTTGGTAGACACGTCTTGGATCCTAATATGACATGGAAGAAGAGCATTAGGTGATGACAGGAGTTATTTATCAACCAACAAAATAAGGATGGATTAAAGGTATTGTCCATGATAGCTTCTCCCTAGTAATATTGAAGCTCCATATTTTTTTAGGCCAAGCTCCGACAGGGAGAGAGGATTGGAATACGTTCAACTATCACAATCATATATATAATTAAATACTATTTTATCACCACACAGTACTTTCAAAAGGGGTAATTCTTTAAGCTTACAAAATTTTCCCTCCAGCGTTTTTGAAAACAACCAAAGGTAAATTAGTTTTATTTCATAAAAAAAAAAAAAAAAAAAAGGTTTTAATTTTTATTATTTTTTTTTTATAATTTATTATTATTGACTTATAAATAATTTAC
The DNA here is from genome assembly GCA_003063285.2 of Arachis monticola. NCBI lineage: Eukaryota > Viridiplantae > Streptophyta > Magnoliopsida > Fabales > Fabaceae > Arachis > Arachis monticola. Next base: position 2,743 of record QBTX01002986.1, on the reverse strand, counting down.
TTTTTCACATATTCATATAATGTTAACAGGGTTAATGGTTATCAATTTATTAATGCAGGAGAATTTGAGTAAATAGAGTCTATGTATGACGATTTGGCGCCACTGGTCCGAGCTCTGCCAGGGTCAGTGACCACTGATATCGACGGCCTGAGGGCTGCTGACGGGATTGTAGCTGATGGAGGGTGAGGCTTTAGAAAATAAAATAACGGAACCAAATTATAAAAAGACCATACGATTGATTTCTTACCTCACAGATCAGGACACCGGTCGTGCAAGGGGCGAAAGTCAGAGATCTTAGGCTTAGACAGTGACCTAACAACATACTTGGAGCATTTAAGCTTCAGGTTATACGCCCTGGTAGCCCGAAAGCCAGACAGAGCGAGGCAATGCTTGACGCATTCTATTTTCTGTCATCTCAAGCTTCATGTACTCCATATAGAGGGTGATTTTTTTGAAGCGATTGAAGATACCCTACAGTAAACCCAAGTGTTGTCGTGAAACCCTTGAAATTAACAAGGTTAATACTCCCTCAGAACTTGTTGGATAGACATACGAATAAATTACTTCATTTTTAAATACCAATCAAATCGCTCCCACGACTTAGATCAAGCAAAGAGATTATAGACACTAGCAGATAATATACTACCCGTTCATTATTAATTAATTCCATATTTCTTAGCTATTACTAAAGTTTTTTCTACTGGAATTTTTAGATTTCTTTCTGTAAGATTTGTAAATTCGAGTCGCGGCATAAATCTACAGTAAAATACACTTGAGTCTGCTCAACGATTCATCCAAGCAGACCACACAACACCACACACATGGAGAACAAGATGTTGCTAGATTGATGCATAGAAAGTGGTGCCTAAATGGTATGCGTGGCTGGATACTCAACCACTCTTACACAGCTTCCATTAACTGTCTAAATCAACATGCTTCCAGTTAATAAAGAGATACAGCCCAGTCCTTGCAAGTATGAGGTGTAGACGGTGATTCACGAGAGAATGTTCAGATACTTATATAAATATGTTTATTTGTTATAAAAAAAATGAAAAAATAGTTCTTATATTAGTGGTTGCCTATAAATAAAGAGAATCGTTAGTCCTTGATGAATATGCAGCAACATCTAAGAGTATATACACAAGTAAATCAAAACAAAAAATAAAAAGTTAAAAAAATATATTTCAATATCATTTGTGGAGATGTTAAGTCACTATATAAGAAACAAAAGGGAGAGATAACAAATACAAGACAAATATGAGCAATATTAAATCCATAATTTAAACCCCTTACAATGGTTTTAATCCCTACTTTACGAATCCATTTTACGTAGCCCGGCTTCTCTTTATTTACTTATGCCGTCTTCTTAATTTGAAATTATAACCCACCACATGCTAATAAGTTAGGTAATTATTTTTCACTAGCTCTCCTGCTATTTCTATTCAATAATCATAATAATAAAAAAAAAAATTATGATTTATATCTTTCCAAGACCAAAATCGAAAAGTCTTGAAATCACTAATCTATTAGCTGGTTATTTATATCACTGGACCCCTATTTCCATATCAGTCTCTGCAACTAATGGATATTATTTTACTATTCTTTTCCAGTATCTTACCCTCTGGCAGTCAGATCATATTTGGTGCTCTACATAAGAACGGTCAAATAGTGCATGGTATTTTTAATAAAATTTATGTGACTTCTAAAAATTCTTATTACTTTTGGATCAGCACAACGAAGTCCAAAAGTGCACAATCCTTTCTTAGTTGCTAGATTAGACCGATTAGGATCTTGATTAGGACTTAAAATTATACAACATTGTTTACCTGTTGTAATAAATATTTTAAAAAAATGTATCGAGTATCTATATCTTTATTACATGTTTCTCATATTTCCTCATAGATAATTAGGGGACTTCTCTTCTACTTTAGGCATGTCCAATGAAATCTTTCATTTTTTTCTTAAGTAAATGTCCTTTTAAAAAAATTTTTTTTTTTTTTTTTTTTTTTTTTTTTTTTTTTTTTTTTTTTTTTTTTTTTCAATTTATTATTTAAAATTTAATCTTCTTTCTTATTAATTTACTAACTTTCTTACTTATCTCATATTTTATTGTAGTTAAATACAAAAAAGCGTATATCACTCCGATATTTCCTAGCATAAACTTTAATTACCCAGTACTTGTCATACTTCGATTTCTTTAATTAACGATAACTCCTCTTAAAAATAAACTATCTTTCACTTATGTTGTATCGTAATAATCAACTTCTGTTTTTCATAATTTTTCCAAGCGATCTGATATTTCCTTTTTCCGTATTTTTATCTTAAGCTAACAAATTATGCTAGTCTAATTTTATTGGTCGCTGATTTTATTTTTTATCAAAAAACTATAAAATTATTTTTTTTTTATTTTATTGGTTTGAACTGTTATTTTGTTAATCATTAGACATGATATTAGTGTATTTAAGCAATATATTATTATTAGATTTTTTTTTTTTTTTTTGTTTATTCTTTATTTTGATATTGATGAAATAATTACCCTTTCTTTATTAAAGTGTTCTTTTGCTATTTTTGATCTTAAGAAAAAGACAAACTTCAATTATCCCGTTTTAGGTCAAAAGTTTTAGGAGTATTGCATCAGTACTAAACAATCTGGTACAAAGTTTTTATGAAAAAACCACAGACTACAGCTTCTTTTCTCGTGGATGTTTGGGCTTCTTCAATTCATGAAAAGAGTTTACATGGT
>QBTX01002985.1:0-13110 GCA_003063285.2 Arachis monticola | reverse complement strand
CTAAGCCAAAATTCATATTTATGACTTTACTATGAGTTTTGTGTGTTTCTTCCTGTAATTTCAGGTATTTTATGGGTGAAATTGAGGGACGTGAGCAAGAATCTGATTCAGGCTGAAAAAGGACTCTGATGCTGTTGTTGCTGACCTCCTTGCACTGGGAATGGATTTTCTGGAGTACAGGACTCCAAATGGCGCGCTTCCAAATTGGGGCGTTGGAAAGTAGACATCCAGGATTTCCAGCCAGTATATATAGTCCATACTTTTGCTCAAGGATAGATGACGAAACTGGCATTCAACGCCAGTTCCATGGTTTGTAGTCTGGCGTCCAGCGCTAGAAATAGGTTACAACCTGTTGTTCGACTCCAGAAACAGGCCAGGCATGTGAGAACCTTAAGTCTCAGCCCCAGCACACACCAGTTGGTGCCCCAGAAGTGGATTTTCTGCACTATCCATCTTAGTTTACTATTTTCCTGTAAACCTAGTTTACTAGTCTAGTAATTTAAACAAACTTTTAGAGACTTGTCTTGTATCTCAAATATAAAGCCATTTAGAATCTGAATTTGTACCCTTTTGACGGCATGAGTCTCTAAACTCAACATTGTTGGGTGAGGAGCTCTGCTGGGTCTCGATGAATTAATGCAAGTATTTCTGTTTTCATTCAAACCATGCGTGTTTCCTATCTAAGAATATCCATCACTTCAATATGAACGTTGATGCACGTGACAATCATCATCATTCCTCCACGAACGCGTATGCCTGACAACCACTTACGTTCCACCGTAGAATGAATGAATATCTCTTAGATCTCTTAATCAGAAATCTTCGTGGTATAAGCTAGATTTGATGGCAGCATTCAAGAAAATCCGGAAAGTCTAACCTTCTCTGTGGTATTCCGAGTAGGATCGCCGAATTTGATTTTCATCGTGATCGAGCAGTAATACCACAGTGAGGAAAACCTCCTTGGACATCCAGTGATCAATAAAAAGTTTTCCCTTTGGGAGGGAACCAACGAATGCTGAGACTTCATCTTAGAGACATAGAGATTCCATTGAACTCCTTAATGCCTTCATGAGCTCCTGACGATATGTTACTTCTTTGGAGAGATGATGAGGATGTTAACTGAAGAGCCAGGGAATTATAGAAGTGCACCTGTGAACTGTAGGCGTCACACAAACTCATGGAGTATCTGAGCTATGCCAAAATTATGTGAGGCTCTGTATAGTGACAAGACGCCAAAAGCGATTATGTAGAGAGGATCACGTAATTATAATTCCACCTCGGTACGCTTTGTTCACCTGATTCAGATACAACTGAGCTGATATGCAGACTGTGGAGTATACGACATCGCGTCGTCAGAAGAAATAGGATCCTAGAAAGTTCATAATACACTGTACCATAGCGGCAGCCTGACAGCACAATCATGTGGTATTCTCTTCTGAAAATTGCTCTGATGCTGACCTGGAGGTTTAAGGGAGGAGCATGGAACCGCTCATCCCTCACTATCTTTCCACGATTATATGAAGAAAACTGGGAATCTATGGGATGCAAGCTGCTAGAAGATCTTCTATTAGAGATGGCAAGATAACCATCCTCAGAAAAAACTAGGCTTATGAGAACGAGTAGAGGATGTGTTAGGAAAGGTTGAAGGCCTTTAAATACCTGCTGATTTTATAATCCCCTAAGATACTACATAGCTTGCCATAGGAGGGAATGGGATGCGTGCATAAGATGAATTCATCATCCTTGGCAAGAAACCCTAGACATACTACAAAGAGCGCAAGGCAGAAAAGCCTTTCAGGTAAGGTGAGGAGCATTCTTCGCTTAACGTCCCAAACACTATCTACCAGTGCTATGTATTACAAGTGTCCTATCAATTGATGGGACTTTCACCTTGTGTTTAGTGATCAATCTCTCTCAAGGTTTTTCTTCTGTAAACATGGGGAGGAAGCATAAAAAGCTTCTCTCAAAACAGAGTCCAACCAGAGCCCCCACAGTCAAACTCTAGGTTTGGTGTTGGGAAGCCACAACCAAATCTATGTTTGGTGTTGAACTCCATATCCAAACTCTAATTTGGTGTTGTGGGTGTAACTCTCAACAATGCCTCTGAACATCTGTGAGGCTCCATGAAAGCCCACTGTCAAGCTACTTGACATTAAGAAGCGCTTGTTGGGAGGCAACCCAATTCTTTTATCTAATTTTAATTTTTATTTGTTTTCTTTCCACCGTTTCTTTTAGTGTTCATACCTTTCTTTCAAATTTGCCCATAATTCTTATAAATTTTAAAAAATATGAAAAGAATTAAAATACACATGATCAAAAACAAGTATAAGAAAATCTATGTACCTCCCCTGGAGGAGGATCTCAACCTCGTTCGACTGTATATATAAGACACGCACTCAAGTGAAAGAACCGAGCATACTGGCTGGCGTTCAAAGATTGCTTCACGCCAAGAACAGAACGCATAAGGGAGTACTTGTGCGCGCCTGAGTGGCCGACATCGCACCAACAACTGGCGGCATGCATCTGTGACATGCGACGCTGTAAGGTATTAGCGTATGTCGACCGAACCCAGGAAATTGCCACGTTGGAGAGAGCTGGGCTGAGACCCAGTTCACTTGCTGGTTAGTGGTGTACGCCGCAGAACAGCGAATGTGTTGTTTCTTAGAAGCGAGTATCCAAGTGACTCTGAGACTCATTTCAGATGCATCCAAGTTTTGGGTTGCAAGCACGCCAAATGGGCGTTCAAGTTGCCCGCCCAGAACAGAGCGACGACTAATTGTTCGACCGGCGCTGAAGGAACAACTTGACTGAGCGGTCCCCTTCACAGAGTTTTTTTGGTTGTGCAAGGGCATTTTGCAGGCCTAATTTGGTGCAAGGTTGTAAATCCTTGACACCTCAGATCTGTGGACCCCACCAGGATCACCTCAGGATCTGTGGATCCCCCCAAGGATCCCCACCTACCTCCCACTACTCTTCTCACCCCTCTTTCACACAATCCCATAAAACACTCTTCCCCAAAACTCTTTACCAATCACCTCAACCTCCCTTCCTATAAAAGCTCCCATTCTTCTCATTTTCACACACACCAAACCCTCTCTTCCCCTTCTTGGCCGAATACAACCCCTCCCCCCTTTCCTCCATATTTTCTTCTCGTCCTCATCTATTCTTTCTGTCTCTTTCTCGAGGGCGAGCAATATTCTAAGTTTGGTGTGAGTAAAACATAAGCTTTTTGTTTTTCCATTACCATTGATGGCACCTAAGGACGAAGAATCCTCTAGAAAAGGGAAAGGGAAGAACAAAAGCTTCCCCTCTGAGAGTATCATTGGGAGATGGAAAAGATCATCTCCAAAGCTCATCAAGACCATCTTCTATTGATGTTTGTGGTCAAGAAGAAGGTGATCCCCGAGGTCCTTTCAAGCTCAAGAAGAATCAGTATCCGGAGATCCGACATGAAATACAGGCAAAGAAGAGTTGGGAAGTTCTAACAAACCCATCTAACAAGTCGGCATCCTAAATGGTTCAAGAGTTCTATGCCAAGCATGGATCACTAGGAACCATGATCAAAGTAAAAACCCAAACCCAAAGAATTATATTACAATGGTTCGGGGGGAAATACTTAGACTTCATTCCGGAAAATGTGAGGTTGGCGTTTACCTTGCCTATGATGCAAGGAAGTGCACGCCCCTACACTAGAAGGGTCAACTTTAATGAAAGGTTGGACCAAGTCCTCATGACCATATGTGTTGGAAGGAGCTCAATGGAAGATTGACTTCCAAAGGCAAGCGGTTCAATTAAGAAGACAAGACCTCAAGCCTGTGTAGAGGAACGGGAGTTCATCCAACGCTCCATCATCCCACTAGCAACCGATCTGAAGTTACTGTGGATCGGACCATCATGATTCACAGCATAATGATTGGAGAGGAAGTAGTAGTTCATGAAGTCATCTCCCTTGAACTCTTCAAAAATATCGAAAAGTCCTCCCCATGGCAAGGCTAGCCCTTTTTCCTCACGTTATTTGCCATCTATGTTACTCAAGCTGGAGTTATCATAGAAGGAAACATTGCCATGGAGGAAGAGAAGCCCATCAACTAAAGAAAAGGATTGAGCAAGCAAGAGAGCCCATTTATGGATCTCAAGAGAACGCAATGAAGTCAATCACCCATAGAGATCCGGAGATGCCTCAAATGCAATTTTTCCTCCCACAAAACTAATTGGGAGCAAATCAACACCTCCCTAGCAAGAATTAAGTTTTCAACCATGGACAATTAAGGGTGGAACATCAAGAGCACTCTATCATCCTTTCATTGAAATAAGGAGAATGATCCAAAAAGAGCCATATGGGAGGAGCAACAAAGAAAAGGAAGAGACATAGAAGAGCTCAAGGACATCATCGTTTCCTCAAGAAGGAAACGCCAAACATCACTAGAGGTGGCTTCATTCCTTGTTCTTTATTTTCTGTTTTTTCTTCGTTTTCTTAAATGTTAAGTGCTTATTCCATGTTTGTGTCTTATTTACATGATCATTTGTTAGTAGTTAGTAACTTATGTCTTAAAAGTTATGATGTCCTAGAATCCGATCACTCCTCTTAAATGACTTTTTAAATTCAAAAAAAGAACAAGAAGTAAACATGAGTTCAAAATTTTCCTTTTGAAACTTAGTTTATATATTAATATTGATTGTGGTGACATGCTTCTTGTTTTCTGAATGAATCTTGAACAGTGCCCAATATCATTTGAAGTTTGTTTGTTTAAGAAATGTTAAAATTGTTGCTCTTGAAAGAATGATGATAAGGAAAGAACAATGTTATTTGATATCTGAAAAATAATAAAAATGGATTCTATGAAGCAAGAAAAATAAACAAATTTTTTTTTTTTTGAAGCTTCAAAAAAAAAAAATAAAAAAATAGCGAAAAAATGAAAGAAGAAAAAATTGAATAATAATAGCAAAGCAAGCACGAAAAAGCCAAAAAGCTCTTAAAGAAACCAACAGGCACAGAGCAAAAAGCCAATACCCCCTAAAACCAAAAAACAAAAGGCAAGGGTAAGATATAAGAAGAGAATCTCCATACCAGTAGGCTTTTGACAGCATGATGGATAGGATGGCCTAAAGGAATAAAAGCTCCGTGCCTAAGTGGCTAAACCGAAGTTGTCCTAACCATGTGCTTTGTGGCGTGAAGGTGTCAAGTGAAAACTTGAGAAGACTGGAGCGGGGGTGGGCCGTGTAGTGATGTTAAAGTCAAAGGTCCAAAGCAAAAGAAGAGGGTACTTAAGAACGCATGAGGACGATACCTCTAATTGGGGACTGTAGCAAAGCTGAGTCGAGAATTTGAAAAAGTAGTTTCACGCCAATATTATGATGTCTGTGCAATTTAATGTATCCGGTGGTAATACTTTCTGGAAACAAAGTGCTTAGGGCCACGGCCAAGACTCCATAAATAATTTGTTCAATTTTTTTTTTTTGTTTATTTTTATGGATTGATAATATTATCTGAGTTCTGAGTCCTTATAGATGCCAATCATGTCTGAACTTCAATGGATAAAGGTGAGATGGCCAAAACTTATTTGCAAGAGAGGTAAAAAGCTACAAGTTCCATTCGGCTCATTTTAATTGGGGTGGCATATGGTTTGGGGAGAAAAAAAAAAAAAAAAAGTCTTTAGTTTCATTGATAGTTTTGGAATTTTTTTTTTTTTTTTTTTATATTTACTTTTTTATCCTATTAATTTTTGGGGTTGGCTTGGAGACTGAAGCAACAATTTAAGTTTGGTTTGTGTGAATGGTTAGTACTAATATGCATATTTGATATTGAATTTTTTTTTTTTGGACAATTGTGTTGTTAGGTATGTTCTGTTAGTAGGTAATCTTGTTAACTTATTTTAGGGTGTTTTTTAATTAAGTTTTTAAATGTTTAAATTCACATTTCTGGAACTTTTAAACTAATGAGTTTGTGTTTGTGTTTTCTGTGATTTCATGTTTTTTTTTTTGTATTTTTATTTTGGAACATGGTTCTTGAGCAAAGAATACAAGCAACTTCAGCGGGAGTTGAAATGGTTTGGTCTGTCTGTTTTCTTTGTTTCTCCTGTGGCTGAGTGACTGTCGGGGTGCGTTGCAGGTGCGCGAGGGGGGGGAGGAGATGGCTGATCGCTGTTGGAGTGCTGACCTCCCCTGAACTCAAAGTGGATTTTATGGAGGCTAAAGAACTCAAATCGGCGCGTTTTCAATTGCTTTTGGAAGTAGACATCCAGGCTTTCCAGCAACATACAATAGTCCATAACTTTGCCCGAGTTTAAAAGACGTAAAAGGGCGTTTGAACGCCAGTTCTTAGACGTTCTGTGCTCTGGGCGATGGAATTAAACGCCAGAACATAGATAAACGTCACATGAAAGCAGAGTTGAAAGCAGAAAAGTACGTTACAACAAGGATGGAACTGGCGTTCAACTCAAAGAATGACCTCTACATACGTGTAACAATTCAGCTCAGCCAAGCCAACAAACAAGTGTCTGAGTACAGTAGCTACCAGTGGGCGGGCCCCCGGAAGTGAATTTATGCATGCCAATTATCATTACTTATGAACCACTAGTAGACTAGTGTTAGGTGGTTAAATAGGAACTGTTTTTACAGTAAAATTGTATTAGACACTTTTTTGATTTGCATCCTTTTGACATGCATCTTCATTTGGACAGCTATCATAAGTTTTATGCTATAATCTTCCGTCGTTTAGACTGTCATGGGGGCTGGCCATCTTTCCGGGTCGTAGGGCGCGATTTGGGCTCGGGGTATCTTGCGTGCGTAGGTGGCCTGAAGTAGCATTATCGGACTTATGGTTAGTTTTTTCCCACATTAGTCGGTAAAACGTAACAAGCGTTTCGGTCCCGCTGCATACAGTGGTAAAGAACTGCCTTTCTAATGAACGGTCGCCATTATAGTATAGCTGTGTAGCGAGGCTCCTTGCTGCTGTCGTTCCTCAGATTAATGGCAAGTACTAGCTATTGTTTTTCTAATTTCAATTCAACTTATTCCGCTTCCAAGATATTCATTAGCACTGCGATCATCACAGCTGTCAATCTGAATGTGATGAGCGTGACAATCAAATACCATCATTCCCTATGACGCGTGCCTGACACCACTCTTTGTGCTTAACCGGGTTAGATTGAATGAGTACTCTTGATCTCGTTGGAATCGATCTTTCATGGTATAGGTAGCATTTAGAGAGTGGATGGCTGGCATTTCATGCGGTGAGAGTCCGGGAAATGTCTAAAGGCCTTGTCCTGGTGGGTATTCCGAGTAGGACTGTGGGATTGAATGACTGTGACAAACTTCAAACTCGCGAGCGATCGGTGTAGTGACAGACCGCAAGAGAATGGAGGTGAATCGCCTATTCCAGCAGTTATGATCGGAAACTTCAGATGATTGCTCGTGACGATGGTCTTGTAAGTTGGACATATTTTTTGGACCATTTTAACAAGAGGATAGGAAGCAGGCCATGGACAAGGGTGATGCCTCCAGAGCGATAGCATGCAGTGTACAGCGTATCGGACTATATTCTCAGAGAGGAATAAAAGTATCCGCATTGACATGACGGTGGGATGTCCTTACATAAAGCCAGCCCTAGAAAGGAGTAAGATTGATTCTGGTGTATGAAGACACAGGAAAGCAAAGGTTCAAAACCAACAAAGCATCTCCAAAAAACAAAATCAACAAAAAAAAAAAAAAAAAAAAAAATAATATTCATAATATCCTTATTTTCTATTTATTTATTGTATATTTCGAAAACTCCATAAGAAGCACGAAATTTTTCTTTTTTGTTTAGAGTCTTTTATTATTTCAATACTGTTAAAACCCAGACTTTAAATTTATAGCTCAGTTAGCTAGAGCGTGGTGCTTATGTTTTTAAGTAAGTGGCTATCCTATTTTTAAAAAAAAAAGCTTTTTCAAAAATAATTTTTTCTTTAAAAAAAAAAAAAAAAAAAACTTTAAGTTTGGTGTTTTCTTATTGATTTTCTCTTTGTTTTTTCGAAAATTTTAGTTTGGTTTTCTAAAAAATTTTAAAGTTTGGTGTTTCTTCTCTTCATGTTCCTTATGTTTGTGAAGTCTTCAAAGTGTTCTTCGAGTTCTTCCTTGTGGTCTTGATCTCTTAAAAATTTTTAAGTTTGGTGTGTCTTGGTGTTTTTCCCTTCCAAATTTTTCAAAAAACAAGGGGCATTAGATCCTAAAAAATTTTAAAATCTTGTTGCTACCTTATTGTTTTTTCTCTCCTCTTTAAATTCAAAAATATCTTCTCTCTCTATTTTAAAAGGCAATATTTTCGAATTTACCTTTAAAATTCATTTTTAATTTCAAAAATTTAAATCCTTTTTCAAAAATGCCCTCTCCTCGGCCTGAGTTTCGCCCCCGCGCCCGGTGCGGGGCAGCTCTGGGTACTGTTTGAAACTTATACCAGGTGATGATTCTGCTCACCCCTCCGCCAGGTCCAGCGCCTATGAAAATCATGAGTCCTTTTCCAAAATTTCCCTAAACCACTCTCTCTCTCCTCTTTTTTTTCGAAATCTTCACCCATTTTTATTATTTTAATTTATTTTGTTTCAAGATAAATAAATTAATTAAATAATAAATATTTTCTTCTATTTTACATAATCTCCCTTTCTCCATCATGGACTAAGCGGAAAATGCACAGTCCAGGAGGACTCTAAGGTCATATGCTAACCTATCTTAATGCTTCATGTGGGAGCAGTATCTGCATACCCTCCATTTGAGTCAGTAGCTTTGAGTTGGATCCTCAGCTCATTATCAAGGTGCAGCAAAGTTGCCAATATTCCTGTCTTCTGGGGGTCTTACCACTAAAAGAAGATATCCCAACTCACAGTCTTTCGACCTGAGACACTATAAAGGGTTTGGTTAACACCGATAATGCGCTTGGACTATCATAACAACCAGTACAAAACTATTGACTAATGACAGTCGAGAGGGTGAGTCATGCGAATGTCCTTACAGATTATGTACACCCTTGAGTTCTCCAATTTGCTGTAAAGACCAAGCTAAGAATGGTAGTGAATTATAACCAACCTATTATGACCTAGCTATAGGGACGAGGCACATCCAGAAATAGCTGACAGATGCCAAATCTTCCTTGAATCAATACTTGTCCCCCCTCGGAATTATATCGGAAATGGACATCATGCTATAGGCTATGCGGGTACACGAATGTGTCGTATATTAGAACAACGAGAGAAAGATAAATGAAACGTATCTTCTTTAATTGATGATTAAGGAGCTGGCGACAGAGTTTCTGGGGCACGTGACCCTTGACGTCTTCTAATTTTTCTGGTCTACCAATAAGCTCAAGAATTTATCCAGAGCAATAACAATAGCTAGAAGCTCATTTTCAGTAGTAGTATAATTTGACTGGGCAGCGTCTAACTCTTAGATTCGTTATTTATGCCTATTATCAATAAGGTCCTCTACCTTTTTTTTCGCTTTTGCTTGTAGTTTTCTTTTCTTTCAAACATTATTATTAAATATTTGTTTTTTTTTCTTCTATATCTTTTTTTTTTTTGCAGCTTATTGGAGAGATACAGAGAGATGCTACGAAAAATGCCCCTCTGAGAAATATTTTCAGAGTGGGTTCAGTTAGACATCTTCTACTGCAATGGGCCTTGGCAGAAAGAGCTCAGATGGCTCTAGATTACTCAGCTGGTTGGACTCTACCCACATGAAAAAGACAATTGAAGAGCTCAAGAGCTCATTGATGACAAGTTTGCCAGAGATCAGTCATAATCTTAGTGACCCTAAGAGATCGACCCTAGTCCCAATTGAAACGAAGAGGTTTAAACGTAACTGCTGCACGAACTCAGATCCTGTAAAACGCTGTGATTTCATAATTCAGGACAATGGTGGTACTTCTTAAAAACACAAAGGGCCAGTTTGACCGACAATTTTCACAGCGATAAGGACTTCCAGAGTATGCAGAAGGATGCTAATATAAATTATGGCAGCTCCTCACATTTTGAAGCAAACAAAGGCACAAGACACGCTTGGGTCAAAACAGAGATAATAAGGAATGTATGGACCAAAGCAAGTTTTCATACTTAAAGAAAGTGGGAAACGGACCGATGTAAACGTAGCCCCACCTCAAGGCAGCAAGTAAGCCAAGGATGAGGCAAAACCACCAAATCAGCCTTAAGGACATCTTGTAAGAGCCCACAAGGAGACACATTTAACTAACTTCTAAGGCGCTAAAAAAACAACCGCCAGTATTTTAGAGTATTTTTCAGGAGTGGAAGACTGATCCTGCTACGAAGGCGCACCAGCACCAGCTCAGTTTGAACGTACCCAGAGGCGTTCAAATAATCTTTCTACCCGCCAAAAAGCACAGATGAGATATCTCGGCGTGCAACGCCCAAAAGAAGCTCAGCTCGAGTTAATTCTGGCGTTCAGCAACGCCAGGAACAGATGAGGGGCTGGCGTCTAACGCCACCTCAGCTTCCACCCCTGGCAATCAAACGCCAGAAAAGAGATATCGTGGCACCATTATTGGCGCTAATGCTAGCCTCACAAACGCCAGAAAAGAGAGAAAAAGAAAAGAAAGAAGAGAGAGAAGACTCCTCTTCCTAAAGCCTACCAATGCATTGTAGGAAATAACTGTAATCTACAGCAAACTAAGGTTGAGGAGAAACTAAGATATAGCCAATAGTATAGAGCCTTATCCTCAAAAATCTCCCGCCAAGAGGACATGGATACAGCAATATAGTGGTGCCCCTCCGACTTGTTGACCAGATTTCTCAGGACCTCTTGAAAATAAAGATTCCATTTGGCAGAGGCACTTGAGCAAATACCTTCTTATGGCAAGTTCATGTGGAAAGGAGAGTTTGAAGTCATATATAGAACAGGATTAGGAAGAGATAAAACTGAAAAAGAGAGGTCTATCCACTCACTGAAGAGATGCAAGTGCAATCAATTCCTCTGAAAAACGGTCTTTTTTCCTTGCGAAAGGCAATATTATTAGACCAAGCTGGGACGTTGGTTAAGACCTGATACCGGGCCATGCACATAACAAGGTCTAATTGCACCAGAACACGCCTTTTATGTGATCTTGGGCAAATATCAACCTAATACCAGCAATACACACTTCAGAAGCTTGGTTTTAAACTGAAGAAGTATAAAAACAACCCGGATGATGTCTCCAACTTTGCTGTGGCTTCCATTAAAATACCCTCAGGCGTGAATTGAAGACATGAAATTTGTAAAGAGTTGGGGGCCATTCGCTTTCCCAATGACTTGTTCGTAGGTGCTGGAAAATGGAGGAGCACAATAAGGCTGATACTCTCATTCTAGGAAGTCCTTTCCTAGCAATTGGATGAACACTCATTGATGTCCAACAGGGGGGAATAACCCTAAGTCAATGAGGATGAGTTTGAAGTTGAATTGCTGTCAAAGCCATGTAGCATCCAGACACATATCAAGACTGCATGAAATTGGAATCTTATTTGACTTTTTTGGTAGAAAAGAGATCAACATGGCCGAGAGTCTTGAATCAGAGTTTTTGGATAGACATCTCTTTAAGGATGTTCTGCCTGATTTGGAGGATTCCGAGGAATTGAAAGAGCCTCTTAAATTTCCTCTGGAAGAGTAAAAACCTCCTAAAATCCCCGAGCTCAAACCATTAACCACCATCCCTGAATATGCATTTCTGGGAGGTGACACTTTTCCAGTGATCATAAGCTCTGCTTTAAATCCCACAGGAAGAGGAAGCACTTGTTCAAGTGCTAAGGACATACAAAACAGCTCTTGGGTGGTCCATAGGTGACCCTAGAAACTACTGAAAATAAACTAAAAACTAACTAAAACACACTAAAAACTATATGAAATTAACCCCAAAAAGCGTATAAAATATCCGCTCATCAATATGCATTGAAGCTGTCGTCCAATGACTACGTTGAGCTCAAATAGAATGGAATGGTTGTCAGGAATGCGTTCATAGATTCGAGAATAATGATGATTGTCACGGATCATCATCTTCTCCGGATTGAAGTACGAATGAGTATCTTAGAATAGAATCAAGCGTGATTGAATGGAAAACAGTAGTAATTGCATTGAAACACAGCAGTGCTCCTCACCCCCACCATGGGGTTTAGAGACTCATGCCGTCAAAGGTACAATATAAAATTTAAAAATGTCATAAGTTGTAAAATGAATCTCTAAAAGTAGTTTTTATACTAAACTAGTAACTTAGGTTTACAGAAAATGAGTAACTAAGTACAGATAGTGCAGAATTCCACTTCTGGGACCCACTTGGTGTCTGCCTGGGCTGAGCTTTCAAGATTTCACGTTCATATGCCCAAAGTAGGCATTAAACGCCACCCTGGGTGCCAGAATGGGCGTTTAACGCCGAAAAAGGTGCCAGTTCTGGCGTTTTACGCTAGAAAGTTTTAGGCTGAATTTGGATGCCGGTTTGGGCCATCAAATCTCAGACAAAGTATGGACTATTATATATTTCTTGAAAGCCCAACATTTCTACTTTCCAACGCAACTGAGAGCGCACCAATTGGGCTTCTGTATCTCCAGAAAATCCACTTTGAGTGTAGGAGGGTCAGAATCCAATAGCATCTGCAGTCCTTTTTCAGCCTCTGAATCAGATTTTTGCTTAGGTCCCTCAATTTCAGCAGGAAAATATCTGAAATTATAGAAAAACACACAAACTCATAGTAAAGAAAATAATGTAGAAATAAAAATATGTAGAAATAATAAAAAGGTGAATAAAACATACTAAAAACTAATAAAAATATAATAAAAAGTGAATAAAACATACTAAAAACTATGTAGAAATAATGCCAAAAAGGGTATAAATTATCCGCACATCACAACACCAAACTTAAATTGTTGCTTGTCCCCAAGCAACTAAAAACTAAATAGGAAAAAAAAGAAGAGAATGTACAATAAATTTTAAATATCAATGAAGCTCAGTTCCAATTAGATGAGCGGGACTTATAGCCTTTTTGCTTCTGAATAGTTTTGACATCTCATTTTATCCTTTGAAGTTCAAAATGATTGGCATCTATAGGAACTCAGAATTCAGATAGTGTTATTGATTCTCCTAGTTCAGTATGTTGATTCTTG
>QBTX01002984.1:0-13139 GCA_003063285.2 Arachis monticola | reverse complement strand
GGCACGCGCCCCTTGAAGTTCTCGGCGATCCACGTGTGCGCGTCCCGTACGCATGCGCGTGGGTGAAAATATCCATTCTTTGGCTTTTTCCATTATTTCTCCACTTTGCAAGCTTTTTTTTTTTTTCAATTTTTTTTCAAGCCATCCTTGCTTGAAATCACTTTAACAACAAATCAAGGCATCTAGTGGAATTAAAGGTAAAGTGAATTTAACTAATTAAGGGCCTAGAATATGTTTTCACACATAAGCACAACTTTGGGAGACATCATGAAACCATGCTATTCATTGAATAAATGTGGTAAAAGGTCATAAAATCTCTAAATCAAGCACAAGATAACCTAAATATGGGTTTTATCATGCACCAATTGTTTCTTTAATTTCTTCTAAAAAAAACACATCTTTAACTAGATATGGGGTACCTAAAGGCCTTATTAGTGACGGTGGCAGCCACTTTTGTAACAGATAAATGGAAAAGCTGCTCCACAAATATGGAGTGATTCACAAAGTGGCCACCCCATATCACCCTCAAACTAATGGCAATCTAAATTGGCAAATAGGGAGCTAAAGAGAATCTTGGGGAAGATGGTTGGGATCACGAGGAAGGACTGGGCCAGAAAGTTGATTATGCTCTATGGGCATATAGAACAGCATTCCAAAACTCCAATTGGAAAGTCACCCTTTCAGCTGATCTATGGGAAATCATGTCACCTTCTTGTGGAACTAAGAAACATAAAGCTTACTGGGCCACTAAACTTCTCAAGCAGCTGGAGAGAAAAGGCTACTACAACTCAATGAGCTATGATGAGTTTCTGATTGGAAGCTTATGAGAATGCAAAGATATACAATGAGGGAGCTTAAAAAGTGCATGACAAAAGAAAATCTTGAAAGAGAGTTCAAACCAGGACAACAAGTGCTCCTATATAATTCCAGGCTTAAGATCTTTCCTGGCAAACTAAGTCCAAATACCTGGCCCCTATCTAATAACCAAGGTTTTCCCACAAGGAAGCCTTGAACTTCTGAATAAAGCAACAAAGGACATAATCACAGCCAATGGTCAAAGAGCTAAGCATTATTTAGGAGGATTTGGGAATAAGGAAGAAGTCATTCAATGAGTTTGGGATAAACAAAGAAAGAGATGTCAAGCTAATGGATAAACAAGCACTTGTTGGGAGGCAACCCAACTAGAGGTGTCTTTTCTTTTTCCTAGCTATTTCAATAAAAGGGTTGAGTAGAGTTATCTATATTTGCAAGGAGCTAAAGTTTGGTGTTTTACACCAAAACAATTTTAAGGTGAAATGAAAGGGGGTGCTAAGTTTGGTGTTCCACCAAAAAATTTCATTTTAAAAACACATTTAACCCTCTGCATAAATGGTTACCAGCTCCAAACAATCAGGGAAACTACTCAACCATTGTCTGTTTTCTAGTTTAGTTTTTGCTCCCTTTAGCAAAGGCACAAGGTTTCATGTATATGGTTGATTTGTGCATAAGAGGTATTGGCAAGGGAATTAGTTTGGTGTTCACACACCAAAGTAAGTTCAAAATCCTACAAGCATTCATGCATGTTAACCATTTCTCCAAGTGCTTGGGGACAAACAACTTCCACTACCAGTGCAAAAAACTATTCAACTTTTTGGAAGGATTGTGGCAGCATCAGCAAGAAAAAGAACAATAGCTAAGAAGAAGGATGAGGATTAAACAGAAGATACCAAAAGTTTGTATTGTTACTCAACTGTTTATATCTTGCTATGTTTCAGTTGGAAGTTTAATTGTACCCCTTTTTGATAAATTTACCAATAATCTGCTTATGCTAGTTTTAATTGTCATAATTAATTAAAGTGATCCAGCCAGAGTGTCTGCATCACTCATCCTACTTGAATATATGTCTTGTTTCCCTCTGCATGAATAAGAGAAAAATGTTGAAACAGGAGGTGAATGTCCAAATATGGTAGGAAATAAAAATAGAGTTTCAGTGGTGGTAATTGCTTGATTAGTTGGTAAGCTCATAATAAAAGCTGCAGGTGGAATACATCTTTCAAGTATAGACTTAGTTGATGTTGTAAAGCCTTCAATTAATAAGTATCCTTGGAAAAAGAAGAATGTCAGAGAAAGAAAAGCCAAGAATTGGCAAGAAAAAAATGAAAAAAGAAACAAATAAACAGGCTTAGACACCAATAGCTTGAACCTTAGAACAAATGCCTGTGGTGCTTTTGCTTAGGATCTGCTTGGACAATTAGGATTAAGAGTATTTTTAAGAAACTTGGTAACTTGGTTGATTAATCCGGGATTATTAACCGAAAGTCCATTATCATGAGCAACCTAGTTATGAGGCATTTAGTACCAAAAGAGGTGCTGGAATATCAATGTTCCTAAGAAGAATGGTGAGCCAAGTGTCTGTAGTGAAAAAGTGTTGAGTAAAATTGTGCCAAAAAAATGTCTGCAACACTTAACACACTGAGCTACATGGAGAATAAGTTGTGAAGGGAAAAGAATGAAAAGTTTACAAGGATCAATCAAAGAATAAGGAATTATCGCAGCAACTCTAGTTAATACTCAAAGAAACATTTCACAGTTGGGAGTTGATAATAATTGAGCTACAAATCTGTCTGCATAAAACCCCAAATGAACCAATTCAATTACTGCTAAATAAGGGCATGCTTTTCTGTCTTCTTTCATTTTCTCATGTTTAAATGCTTGCTTGGGGAACAAGCAAGTTTAAGTTTGTGTTGTGAATGAACAAGTCATCTTTATGCTAGTTTCACAAGCATTTTTCATTTGTTTCATGAGGTTTTATGCACTTTTTGCACAATAAAAGTAAGTGGTTGGAGTGAAATTTTTATGATTATTCTGTTCAATTAAACATCATTTATTTTATACAAAATATGAGATTTTATGCAAGAATTAAGTAATTATTATGAATGAGGCCAATTCTTATGATTTTGGTGAGACTTTGATTGCTTGTTTGGGCTTGTATTTTAGTGAGAGAATAAAGAAAGAGAAGCACTGTAGAATAACGTTGCGTTCAAATGAAGAACGCCACGCTCACTTGATGACGCGCACGTATACAGGACGCCTAACGCGTCAGGGGCAATTTTCGAAGACCCACGCGTACGGCATGCCATGACGCGTACGCGTGGAAATGGCTGGCGCTCGTTTTCAAAGAGAGCGCTACGTTCATTTACTCTGCATTTTCAGGCATATTCAAATTTGGAGGTGAAGTTTTGTAATTGACGCGCATGCGTGCTGGACGCGCACGCGTCGATGGAGCACTTGGGAGGAACCACACGAACGTGTGGGTGGAGCTGAAGCTTGGGATTGGTATTTTACTATCCATGCACAAGTGCAGAGGATGCGCACGCATGGGCAGCGTTCACTAAGCCAACGTAGCGCTCAATAAGAGAACGCCAACGAAGACACGTACGCGTGAACATGGCGTGCGAGCATGTTTGGAGCTGAAGTTGATATTGACGCGTACGCGTCCACGACGAGCAAAAAGGGCAAAAGGACGCGCATGCGTCAGGGATGCGTATGCGTGATTGAATGAACGCTGCGCTCACTTTTAGAATGCAACGTTCTCCTGGATGCTGAAATCAGATGCAATTCTGTCACTTCTCACAGGCCAAAAGCCGCACTCCAAGTTACTTGATGACTGAATTAGAAAGTGTATAAAGGGAGAAGAATTATATATAGAAAAAAAAAAATCTTTATTTTTTTTCTTGAGTTTTGATTTTTCTTAGCTTTTTTCTTTTGGGGAATTTGTAGATTTGAGTTGATTTGCTTTCTGTTTTCTTAGAGTTATTGATCTTCTACATTTCTTTTCTGTTTCTTTGGGTACTGAAGCTTCTTTTTAAATTTTCTTCTGCTATATTGAGAATTAGAGAATTGGAGATCGGATCGGAGTTTTTCTTTTTGTTTTTTACTTTGTTCTGCAATTTTTCTTTCTGATCTTTGTTCTGTATGAATTTGATGTTCCTGTTTAAGAATTGAAGAATCTTGATCTAAGACTTTCTGTTCTGTTTTATTTCTCTTCTACAATTTCCTTTCTGTTCAAAATTTGGATTAAATCCTGAGTCTTATTTCTAGTTTTCATCTCCTACATTCTCTTCTCAGAGTTACTACAGTTTACATTGTTAAATTCTGTTTTTGAAATAATTTTCCAGCACCAAAATTCCTTTATTTTTCATGCATTTAAGTTTCTTAGTAGTTTTTAATCAGTAATTTAAATACTTGCACTTTAAGTTTCAAGTTAATTTACCTTTTTTTCAATTTAAGTTTCCCTCTTTACATTTTCTTGCACTTTAAGTTTCAGCCATTTATACTTTCTGCAATTTACTTTTCTGCCAATTTTTAATTCTGCACTTTATTTACTTTCAATTTTCCTTTTCTGTTATGTAAATTTCCCCACCAAAATCCATCAAATATCCGCTACTAAATCACCTTACTAAAGTTGCTCAATCCATCAATCCTGTGGGATCGACCTTCACTCCTGTGAGTATTACTACTTGATAACGACCCGGTGCACTTACGGGTGAGTTTTTGTGTGGAATTGTTTTTTCCCTCATCAATGATGCGCACGTAGAGAATTTGCCACTGCCAGGTTCGTGCCTAACTTCACTCTTAATGAGTTAGCGCAAAAAAAAAACAACGAGGGTGGTAACCTAACTTGGGAAAAATCCAAGTTAGGTGCGAGGAAGGGTGAAGCATTCGGGGAGGGCTGCGCCCAACTTTCCCATTTCAAAGTTAGGCGACATATACCTATCATTCTGACCATAATCAATTCCAATTCTTTTCCTACACCTTAATTTAATTCTCTTTCCTAATTTTTCTGAACCAAATCCCTCCAACCACTTCTTTCTTCCCATATATGCTAACCTGTGATCCCTTACCCAAAGCCATCCCTCAAACCCTTTGACCAAGCCCCTCACCCATATATATATGTAAATATATAATCCTTCCCCTCCTCAACGTGACCCTCAACCTTCCAACCCTGTAACCAAAGCAAACCGCCCTCTCCCCTCTAGCACGTAACTACACCCCCCCCCAAAACATAAATAACATAAATAAATAAATAAAACATAATAAATAAATAAATAAATAAATAAATAATAATAAATAATTATATTATAAAAACAAAAAAAAATAAGTTTTTTTTAATTTTTATCTTTCTTATCCTTTTAATTATTTAAATCAAAATTAAAAAAATTAATATTTTGTTTTTAATTCTTCATACATTTTTTTATGTCTTCTCTGTTTTTCAGTTTTCTTTGATTGAGGGCAAGCAAACTTTAAGTTTGGTGTTGTCGCTTCGCTGATAGTTTTGCTGTTTATTTTAATGGCACCAAAGGGAGGTGAATCATCTCCACGTGGAGCATAGCCTGAAGAATAAAACGACCACTAGGATAACTAAAGGTGTTGAGTTTCCTTTCATTTCTATTTTTCCTTTCATTCTTAATTCTCCTATATTCCCTGTTTTTACAATTTTTACTTGAATATTTTTTTTTTTTTTTGTTTTTATTTCAATTTCTAAGTTCTAGTTTAAATTCGTTATTTTGGAAAATTTCAATTATTTAAATCTTTTAATTGAAGAGATGTCTCATGTACCGCTTCCCTAGTTGAACCCAAAATAAAAGAAAGAAGTGATGTATTGCATGAGAAATTGAGTTTTATATTAAAGAGTAGTCTTATCTACTTAAATGTGGTGGTATAATCTGTGATTCTGAAATGCATGATATGAACAGTGCATATTTGAATTGAATCAAAGGATGTTGATGCATGAGGAATAGGAATTTAGAGAACTATTATGAACCATCCCTGAAGTAAAGCAAAGCTTAATCCTTGAAAGCAAAAGAATAAAGCAAGGTCAGGCTCTGAGCATCAACATAACTAGGGCGAGGTCATATGATTAAAGCTCAAGAGTTGTTTTCCGCACTGATATGCTTGTGGTGTAATGGTGTCAAGTAATCCTTGAGACAGAGCACTAAGAGTCGAGATCAAGTGCATTTAACAGAGTATGCCAAGGCTTTGAGCACCAATGTCTGGGAGTAACTGAAAAGAAATCAAACTTAAAGAGAGTTCCCAGTCAAAGTGCTTGTGGTGTTGTTGTGTCAATTAACCCTTAAGACAAAACATTTAAGTCACGGATAGCTCAGGGTCAGCACAAAGAAAAAGAGAATTAAAGGAAATTTTGTTGTGTATCAAGGATTAAAACTGAAGTATAAAAAAATCGTGCGAACAAATGAAAAAGGGTTGGTCGGAAGGTGTGCGGGGGCGTGAGGCGCGCGAGGGCGTACGTGGCTATGGCTGTTCCACCCTTAGATTGCTTCCAGATGTTTGTATGTGGGGATAAGCTTATCCCCTGAGGTAATCTCAGATGGGATTTCTTGTATGGCAGCCACATGTTCTAACCAACTGAGCTATTCCAAGCTTATAATGAGTCTATTCCATCTCCCAAGACTCAGTGAGGTGGAAGCTTTTTGTCTTCCTTATGGGGTTTTTTCGGCTTTTAGGTGCCATTAATGGTTAATGGACAAAAGCAAAAAGTATGCTTTTACACACCAACTTAAATATTGGCTCGCTCTCGAGCAAGAGAAGAAAGACTGAGAAGAAGAAGAAGAAGAAAAATATGGTAGAGAGTGAGGGGAGATGGATTCGGCTACTATGGGTGGGGATTGGGGGTTGGGAGGGAATGGTGAATTTTGAAGGTGAGTGAGTTTATGGGAAACAGATGAGTGGTGAAAAAAAAAAAGATTTCATGCCAGAAAAAAAAATGGAGAGAGAAGAGGGCGAGGTGAGGTGGGGATGCCTGTGAGTTCACAAATCCTGGGTATCCCTGTGGGATCCAAAGAGTTCCTGAGGTGTCAAGGAATTCCCATCCCTGCACCAAATAGGCATGTAAAAATGCCTTCCATGCATATTCTGCGTTTAAAGCGCCCAATTGGTGCCATGTTCTTGGGCCGTTCAACGCCCTGTGTGCTTTGATTCTTGGCGTTGAACAGCCAAGTTTCAAGACTGTTCTGTTCTGGGCGCCCTTACGCGCGCCAGCATTGTCCTCTTGGCGTGCTTGGCATCCTGGCGTGTAAAACGCTAGGATGTTGCTTGGTTATTGGGCGTCTCGCAACGACCAGGAAGATGCCCTCTGTTCTGGGCGTGAACGCACCGCCGAGATGCAGTCTCCTGGGCGCTGAACGCCGGGCCCGTGCGCGTCGCTCCGGGGGGTGGAAAATATTTATTTCTCTGTTTTCTGACTCTGTTTTTTATTTTTTTTTTGAATTTTTTCGTGACTCCACTCATAGGCAATGTACCTTAATTAAACACACAAAATAGACAAGAAACAAAATAGAATAAATTAGGATAGAATCAAATTGGGTTGCTTCCCAACAAGCGCTTCTTTTAATGTCAATACTTGAACAGTGGCTCTCATTATGGAGCCAAGAGCAATCAAGTTAATGTTGTCTAGTCCAACACCAAACGTTAGGTTTGAGATTATCGGCTTTGACACACCAAAAGCTTAGAGTTTGGTTGTGCGGTTCAAAACACCAAAACCTTAGAGTTTGGACTGTGTGGGCTCTCTTCTTGACTTGAATGAGACAGAAAGCTTCTTCCAAGCTTTGCTCTCTTTTGTCAAAGCACAGGGATGCCATGTGCTTGAAACACAAGGCTATTCCCCATTCAATTGAAGGACCTACTCTCCTCTGTGTACATCTATCACACAGCTCCTGCTGTGGCTAGGAACAAGGTCTTCCTAGGATGATGTATTCCCCTGCCCTCCCTCCCCCCCCCCCCACTCCCACTCTCCCCCCTCCCCCCCACTTCCCTTCCTAGTATCTAGGATTAGGAAATCAGCAGGGATGTAAAAGTCTTCAACTTTTATAAGCACGTCCTCTAGCTAATCCCTAAGCTTGTCTTACTGATTTATTCTGCCAATTGTAATGAGAACAAGGCAGGTTGTACCTCAATGATTCTTAGCATTTCTCCACTACAGAGAGTTGCATAAGGTTTATCCCTGAGCCCAAGATCACACAGAGCTTTCTCAAAGCTCATGGTGCCTAGTGTGCAAGGTATCAAGAACTTGCCAGGATCTTGTCTCTTTTGAGGTAGAGTTTCCTGAATCCAAGTATCCAGATCACTAATGAGCAAAGGGAGGTTCACTTACCCAATTCTCATTACCAAATAACTTGTGCATTCAGCTTCAATGAAGCTCCTAGATTTGAGCAACTTGCTCTCCAGTCATACTCTTTATCCTCTTCAGAGGATGAATAATAGTCAGAGCTCATGAATGGCAGAAGGAGATTTAGTGGAATCTCTATGGTCTCTGTGTGAAGCCTCAGATTCCTCAGGATCCTTATTAGGAAGCTCCTTCTTGCTTGGAGGACGTCCCAGGAGTTCTTTCTCACTAGATTTTCGTCCTCCTCCTCTTTTGTGCTTTCGGCCATGTTGACTAAGTCAATGGCTTTGCACTCTCCTTTTGGATTCTCTTCTGTATTAATTGGGAGAATACTGGGAGGAGTTTCAATAACTTTCTTACTCAGCTGGCCTACTTGTGCCTTCCAATTTCTAATGGAGGATCTTGTTTCATTCATGAAACTGAAGGTGGCCTTTGACAGATCAGAGACTATATTAGCTAAATTAGAATTATTTTGTTCAGAGTTTCTCTCTGTTGCTGAAAGATGATGGATATGGCTTACTATTATTCAGCCTATTGCGTCCACATTGTTAAAACCTTGTTGTAGGTTTTTGTTGATCCTTCCAGGAGAAATTTGGCATGATTTCTCCATGATGGGTTATAGGTATTTCCATATGGTTCACCCAGATAATTAACCTCTGCCATGCAGGGTTCTCAGGATCATAAGCTTCTTCAGAAGCTACCTCTCTAGTACTGTTGGATGCATGTTTGCAATCCATTCAGATTTTTGAGAATCATGTTGACCTTGTGAGTCAACACTTTGTTCTGAGCCAGTATGGCATTCAGAGCCATCAATTTCAAGAACTCCTTCCTTTCTGAGGGACCCTATTATTCACGGAATTCCTCTCAGAGGTATACATGAACTGTTGTTTGCAACCATGTCAATGAGTTCTTTGAGCCTCTTAAGGCGTTTTTCTTCAGGTGAATTAGATCCACCTGCAGAATGGTCCAGTGACATTTTCGAAAATTAAAGAGACCATAATAGAATATCTCTAATAGGGTCATTCTCTGAAAACATGTCAGATGGACATCTCTTGGTCAGCTGCTTGTATCTTTCCCAAGCTTCATAGAGGGATTCACCATCTTTTTTGTTTGAAAGTTTGAACATCCACTCTCAGCTTGCTCAGCTTTTGAGGAGGAAAGAAATTTATCTAAGAAGGCAGTGACCAGTCTTATCCCAGGAGTCCAGCTATCCTTAGGTTTGTGAATCCAACCATATCTAGTCTGTCTCTTACAGCAAAAGGGAAAAGCATGAGTCTGTAGACTTCAGGATTAACTCCATTCGTCTTTACAGTATCACAGACTTGCAAGAATTCAGTTAAAAACTGATAAGGATCTTCAGATGGAAGTCCATAAAACTTGCAGTTTTGTTGCATTAATGCAAATAGTTGAGGCTTAAGCTCAAAGTTATTGGCTCCAATGGCAGGAATGGAGATGCTTCTTCCATCAACTTGGATGTTGGCTTTGTGAAATCACCAAGCATTCTCCTTACATTATTATTTATTATTTTCGGCCATCTCTTCCTCTTGTTCGAAATTTTCTAAAAAGGTTGCCTCTGGATTGTTGTAATTTAGCTTCTCTTAATTTTCTCTCTCAGAGTCCTTTCAGGTTCTGGATCAGCTTCAACAAGAATGCCTTTATCCTTGTTCCCTGCTCATAAGAAAGAGAAGAAAACAGGAAAAGAAAGAGGAATCCTCTATGTCACAGTATAGAGATTCCCTTATGTTAGTAGAAGAAGAAAGGGGTAGAAGAATGAAGGAGGAGGTTCGGATTTGGATGAAGAGAGGGGTGAAGAGAAGTGTTTAGTAATTAAATAATTAAATAGAATAAGAAAAGAGAAGAGAAATTTTCGAAAATAATTTTGAAAAAATGTTTAGTGATTTTCGAAAATTAAAAGTGAGATGAGATTAAAATTAGAATTTAAAACAATTAAAAAGAATTTTTGAAAAAGAGGGGGAGAATTTTCGAAAATTTAGAGGAGGGAAAAGTAGTTAGGTGGTTTTGAAAAAGATAAGAAACAACAAGGAGTTAGTTAGTTGATTGAAAAAGATTTGAAATCCAAATTTTGAAAAAGATAAGAAAAGATAGGAGTTAGATAAGATATTTTGGAAAATCAAATTTTGAAAAAGATAAAATTCTTGAAAAGATAAGATGAAAGATAAAAAGATATATTTGAAAAAGATATTTTGAAAAAGATTTAATTTTAAAATTGAAATATAACTAACAAAGGAAAATTACAAGATAAGATTCTAGAATTTAAAGATTGAACCTTTCTTACAAGAAAGTAACAAACTTCAAATTTTTTGAACCAATCACATTAATGTTAGCTAATTTTCGAAAATTTTGATAAAAAGATAAGAAAAAGATTTTGAAAATATTTTGAAAATTTATTTTTGAATTTTCGAAAATTATAAAAAAATGAAAAAGATATGATTTTTGAAAAAAGATTTTGAAAGATAAGATTTTTAAAATTGAAATTTTTGACTTGACTTGTAAGAAACAACTAATTTTGAAAATTTTTGACCAAGTCAATCCAAAACAAAAATTTTCGAAATTTTGGAGGGAAATAAGGAAAAGATATTTTTGAAATCAATTTTGAATGAAAAAACAAAAAATGACCCAAAACATGAAAATTTTGGATCAAGACACAAGATGCATGCAAGAATGCCTATGAATGTCAAGATGAACACCAAGAACACTATGAAGATCATGATGAACATCAAGAACATAATTTTGAAAAATTTTTGATGCAAAGAAAACATGCAAGACACCAAACTTAGAAATCTTTAAATGTTGGACTCTTAACAAACGAAAAATGCATAATGAAAAAAAACAACAAACAACACAAAACAAGAAATCATCAAGATCAACAAAAAAGACTTGTCAGAACAACTTGAAGATCATGAAGAACACTATGAATGCATGAGATTTTCGAAAAAAATGCAAGAAAAATTTTAAAAGCATGCAATTGACACCAAACCTAAAAATTAACACAAGACTCAAACAAGAAAAACAAAATATTTTTGATTTTTATGATTTTCTCTAATTTTTTTTGTATTTTATTAATTTTTTTGAAAATAAAGTTTGTAAAAACGAAAATAAAAGAAAATTTGAAAAAGATTTTGAAAAGAAAATACCTAATCGAGCAACAAGATGAACCGTCAGTTGTCCATACTCGAACAATCCCGGCAACGGCGCCAAAAACTTGGTGGACGAAATTGTGATTCCCTTTTTTCTTGTAATTGGATTTATAAAGATGTATACTCTGAAGGCATTGTTTATTTTCTTCACACTCGTTCAACTAACCAGCAAGTGTACTGGGTCGTCCAAGTAATAACCTTACGTGAGTAAGGGTCGAATCCACAGAGATTGTTGGTATGAAGCAAGCATGGTCACCTTGTAAATCTCAGTCAGGCAAATTAAACATTATTATGGTTTGAGGAATAGGAATAATAAAAAGAAATAAATAATAAAAGGGATAACACTTATGCAGATTCAAAGGTGGGATTTCAGATAAGCGGTGGAGATGCTGTAGAGCTTTGGACGCCTGCTCTCCCACTCCTTCTACTCAATCCTTCTTACTCCTTTCATGGCAAGCTTTGTATAGGGGTTCACCATCAACTGTGGCTACTTTCATTCCTCACGGGGAAATAACCTGTGCGGCTGTCACTCGCACAGCTAACAGTCTGGAGGCATCACCCATGGTGATAGCTACATCCCATCCTCGCAGTGAAAACTATGCTAACGCACTCTGTCACAGTACGGCTAATCACCGGTTGGTTCCCGCTCCTACTGGAATAGAATCCCTCTTTTGCGTCTGTCACCAAACGACCCAGCAGGTTAAGTTTGAAGCACGTCACGGTCATTCATGATCGGAATCCTACTCGGAAACACAACCACAGACAAGGTTGGACTTTCCGGATCCCCAGGATCCTACTCGGAACACCACAGACAAGGTTGGACTTTCCGGATCCAGATAATGCCGCCAACTCTCTAACTTATACCACGAAGATTCTGTTGGGATCTAAGGATACACATTCAAGCTCTTGTTGCATGTAGAACGGACATGGTTGTCAATCACGCACATTCATAAGTGAGAAATGATGATGAGGGTAATTGACTCATCACATTCATCATGTTCTTGGGTACGAATGAAAATCTTGGAATAAGAATAAAAGAGAATTGAATAAAAAAAGATAGAATTTCATTAATACTTGAGGTACAGCAGAGCTCCACACCCTTAATCTATGGTGTGCAGAAACTCCACCGTTGAAAATACATAAGCAAAGAGTTCAGGCAGGCCGAATGGCCAGCCCTCTCTCACGTGATCAATGATCCCCTAAGATGAAGAATAAAACAAAACTGAGATCAAAGATGTCTAATACAAATAGATAAATGTCCTATTATACTAGACTAGCTACTAGGGTTTACATGAGTAAGTAATTGATGATAAATCCCCTTCCGGGGCCCACTTGGTGTGTGCTTGGGCTGAGCTTGATGAATTCACGTCTAAGGCATATCTTGGCGTTGAACTCTGAGTTATGACGTGTTTTGGGCGTTCAATCCGGATCATGACGTTTTTCTGGCGTCTAACTCCAGACAGCAGCGTGTACTTGGCGTTCAACGCCAAGTTACGTCGTCAAATCTTGAATAAAGTATGGACTATTATATATTGCTGGAAAGCTCTGGTAGTCTACATTTCCAACGCCGTTGAGAGCGCGCCAATTGGAGTTCTGTAGCTCCAGAAAATCCATTTAGTGCAGGAGGGTCAGAATCCAACAGCATCAGCAGTCCTTTTGTTAGCCTTCTTCAGAGTTTTGCTAAATCCTCAATTTCAGTCAGAAAATTTACCTGAAATCACAAGAAAAATACACAAACTAATAGTAAAGTCCAGAAATGTGAATTTAATAAAAACTAATGAAAACAATAAAAAAAAAGTAGCTCAACTTCTAAAAAACTA
>QBTX01002983.1:0-13139 GCA_003063285.2 Arachis monticola | reverse complement strand
AAGGAAGTTGCAACTGCAAGAATTAGAAAGCCTTCGCCTAGAAGCCTATGAGACCTCAAGGCTGTACAAGGAAAAGATGAAGGCTGTGCATGATAAGCACATCAAGAGGAGAGAGTTCCAACCTGGGGACTTTGTCCTCCTTTACAACTCTAGACTGAGGCTCATGCCAGGCAAGTTGAGATCAAGATGGGAAGGTCCATATAGAGTAGAGAAGACCGAGCCATACGGAGTTTTCCACCTAAGTCATCCTTCTAGCTCTGAATTCATCAAAGTTAATGGACATCGCTTAAAGCTATATCATGGTGAGAAGGTGACGAAAAACAAAGAGCTAGAGATCCTCCTCTTGGAGGATCCACCAACAGCAGAAGACTGAGCTAGTGGAGCGTCCAACTTAAGGACGTTAAAGCAAAGTGCTGCGTGGGAGACAACCCACCATGGTATGATCGTTTCTTTTTTTTATCTCTTTATTTCCTTTCTCAATAACTCTTCTCAGTACTAGTGCCTATAGTTTGCATCTGCATTTGCATATTGCATATATATAAAAAAAAATGGCACGCGACGCGACAGCGTCACAAGTGCATAAGGAAGAAAAAGAAATCGAACAGTAAGTCACGCGAGAGCGTGGCTGGAGGCGTGCCTTTGGCACAAATTGACCCACGCGACCGCGTCGTTGATGCGTCCGTGTCATGTGCGAAAAATGCCTCCCACGCGTCTGCGTCACCCACACGAACGCGTAAACTGAAAATCGGCGTAAAAAGGGGTGCATGGCCGAAAGTTGTGTTGGAGTGGGGCTGGAATGGTGCTAGTCGCACAAGCCCTACCACGCGAACGCGTGCCCCACGCGTCCGCGTCGTCTTCCAACCCTGGCCATTCACGCGATCGCGTCCACCATGTGAACGCGTCACCCTGAAAGTTGGCAACAATAAGTTTTGAATAGAGAGTTGTGCGAGCGCGAGGCTGCCCCCGCGTCAGTAGCACAGAACGAGTCACGCGTCCGCGTGACCGACGCGTCCGCGTCGGTTCATATAAGTGCAATTCGCGCGAACGCGTACCCCAAGCGTCCGTGTCGCTTGCGCCGCACAACATATCCATATCTACCAAAATTTCTTATCTTTCTCTTCCCCAAATCCTACTTTTTCTTTTCCCTTCTTATTTTTTTCTTCCCCTTTCTTTCTTCTTCCTTTCTTCTCACTTTCTACTTTCTCTCTCTCTCACCACCATTATCAAGGTTTTTCTTTTCTTCTTCCCTTCTTACTTTTCTATTCTTCTTCTTATTTTTATGTTTTCTTCTTCTTCGAGTTTAATAAAAGAAATTCTAATTGGTTAAATGTGGTGGCAATGCTTTCTGTCTTCTGAATGAATGCTTGAACAGTGCATATGTCTTTTGAATTTGTTGTTTAAGACTGTTAAATATGTTGGCTCTTGAAAGAATAAAAAGAATGATGAACAGAGACAGTTATTGATAATCTGGAAAATCATAAAAATGATTCTTGAAGCAAGAAAAACAGCAAGAGAAACAAAGCTTGCAGAAAAAAAAAGGCAATGCAGAAAAAGCCAAAAGCTCTTTAAACCAAAAGCAAGGGCAAATAAAAAGGATCCTCAAGTGTTGATGAGCACATCAGTGGCAATAGGAGAGCCTCAATAGTGCGACTAAAAATCTCTTGGTCGTTAAGCGGCTAAACCAAGCTGTTCCACTAACCATTTGCGATGTGTGCTCAGGTTATTTACTTGGGTAGTAAACACTATGAAGATCTGAGCGTGTTAAGTCAAGCTCCAAAGCAAAAAATGTTAAAGGTGCCATTAAGAACTTGATCGGACATCTCTAATTGGGACTTTAGTCCGAGAAGAAAACTGACTCACCAATCTGAAAAAGTTCACCAAGTTATGTGATGTGTCTGTGGCATTTGATGTATCCAGGTGAGTAATACTGGAAAAAAACAAAGTGCTTAGGGCCACGGGCCATAACTCAATAAAGACAAGCTTGTCTAAAAATTCATCACTACTGAAAAGATAATCAATAACACTATCTGACATTCTGAGTTCCTATTAGATGCCAATACTCTGAGCTCAAGATAAATGAGATGCCAAAAACTGTTCAAAAGCAAAAAAGCACTAGTCCGTTCATCTAATTAGGGATCTGTAGCTTCAATCAAAAACTCTGAGATATATTGCTTCTCAACCTTATTATATCTTCTCTATTTTTTAAATTATGATTTTTATAATATGTTCGTGGTTGTGTATTGAGTGGACAACCAACCTGCAATAAGTCTGGCTTTTTGATGCAGCGATATTTTACGCTTTTTGGGGATAATTTATATAGTTTTGGTAGTATTTTTAGTTGCTATTAAAAAAAAAAAAAAAAAATTTTTAGGAAAAATTTATATTTCGACTTTTACTTATGAGTTGTTGTGTTTTTCTATAATTTCCAGTTTATTTTCTTGCTGAAATGAAGGAGCTGAGCCAAAAAAATCTGATTCAGGTCTGAAAAACGTAACGTTGCTGAGCTGTTGGATTCTGAACCTCCCTGCCACTCAAAGTGGATTTTCTGGAGCTACAGAACTCCGAAATGGCGTGCTTCCATTGCTGTTGGAAAGTAGACATCCAGTGGCTTTCCAGCAATATATAATAGTTCATACTTTGCATAGAATGAGACGTAACAAACTGGCGTTCAATCAACGCTCAGTTTTTCTCCACTGCGGTCCAACGCAGAGAACTGGCCATAAACTGGAGTTGAAACGCCCAAACTGGCAATAAAAGCTGGTCAACTCTCAAACCCTCCACTGAATTGCAAGTCTAGCCACAGCCCATAAATGGAGCTACCAAGTGGCGCCCAGCAGCACAGCACAATGTGGGACCGCAGGAAAGTGGATCTGATCATCTCAAGCTTTACTCCAATTTTGAACCGTAGGTACTAGTTTAGTAATTAATAGACATTTTTTAGACATTGGTTCTTAACCATGACACTTTACAAACTTTGTTTGCTCTTCCACGGCATGAGTCTCTAAACCCATGTTGGGGGTGAGGAGCTCTGCTGTGTCTCTGATGATTAATGCAACTTCTACTTTTCGATTCAATCATGCTTGTCTCCATTCTAAGATATTCACTTGCTTAAACTGATGAAGGTGATGATCCTGACATCATCACTTCTCAACTATGAACGTGTGCCTGAACAACCACCTCCGTTCTATAACTTGAATGAGATATCTCTTGGATCTTTATATCAGAATCTCTGGTATAAGCTAGAACGATGGCACATTCAAGAGAATCCGGAAGGTCGTAAACCTGTTCGGTATTCCGAGTAGATTCAAGGATTGAATGACTGTGACGAGCTTCAAACTCCTGAGGGCGGCGTTAGTGACAGACGCAAAAGGAGAACACTGTCTCCATTCCGGCCTGATGGAACCGAACCGTGTATAAGCCGTGCTGGACAGGTGCGTTGAGCGAGGTTTCACGGAAGGATGGAAGGAGCCATGTGACAACGGTGACCACAACACATAGCTTGCCATGGAAGGAGTGCTGTGCGTCTTTGCAAAAGAAGACAAGGAAGCGGAGATTCAGAAGATGGAGCATCTCCAAAACCCCAACACTGTTCTCCATTACTGGATAACAAGTAACTTATTTCATGTTCTATGTTCTATTCAACAATTCAAACTGATAACAAATTGATTCTGACTAAGATTTACAAGTAACCTGTGTTGCTTCAAGCCGACAATCTCCGTGGGATCGACCCTTTACTCACGTAGGTATTACTTGGACGACCCAGTACTTGCACTTGCTGGTAGTGTTCGCGGATTGTGCAAAGTGTGATTGAATTTCGCTGCACGAAGTTTTTTGCGCCGTTGGCGGGAATGTTCGCAGTTTAACACTGACGAGTATTTTGTTGCTTCAGATTAGGAAAAAAATCTGTTCTTTTTGGTTTAAGCAGTCTTTATTATTTATCCCTGTTAAAACACTTTAAATTATATAAATTATATATAAACTAACCTCTCTATTGGATACATTTACCGATAATGTATTGGGCTATCAATTTTTTAAAACCTTTTTCAAAAATTAATATTTTTTCTGTTGATTAAATGCTTGTGCAAACTTTAAGTTTGGTGTTTTCTTTTATTTCCCTCATTTGGTTTCGAAATTTTTGGTTTTGGTTTCTAAAAAATTTTAAGTTTGGTGTTCGTTCTTCCATTGTTCATTGTTGTTGCTTGTGAGTCTTTCAAGAGTGTTCTTGAGTTTGCCTTGTCGTCTGATCTTAAAATTTTTAAAGTTTGGTGTTTGCTTGCGGTTTCCCTCCAAAATTTCTCAAAAACAAGGAGCCATTAGATCTAAAAATTTAAAATCTTGTACTATCTTATTGTTTTTCTCGCTCCTCAACTAAATTCAAAATATCTTTTCAAAAAATATCCTTTTTTTTTTTTTTTTTTTCTATCTTTTCAAAGATTTTTTTTTTTTTTTTAACTAACTAACTTTTTGATTGTTTCTTAACTTTTTCAAAACTTTTTTTTTTTTTTCTCTCTCCTTAATTTTCGAAAATATCTTCCCTTTTTCAAAATGTTCTGTTTGTTAAGTAATTAATTTTTTATTTTCTGTTTACGAAAAAAAAAATTTAATTTCAAAATTCAAAAAAAAAAATTCTTTTAGTTATTGTTTATTTTATTTAAGTATTTACTTCGTATAAAATAAAATAAATAAAAGAATAATCAGTCCAAGTTAATATCCATATATCAATCATGGACAAGTAACTGGAAATGAACAGTCCAGGAGGACCTGGGGTCATATTCTAACACCTCTATTGCTTCATATGGGAGTAGTTTCTGCATACCCTCCATTGAGTTAGAAGCTTTGAGTTAAATCCTCAGACTCATTATCATAAGTGCAGCAAATTTGCCAGTATTCCCGGTCTTCCACAGGATAGATCATACTGAGTTTCTGGCACAATGTTCTTACAAATTGCTGAACAGACGGAAAGGATAGAGGATGAAAGGTAGATCAGGATGTCTAAAAATTAGTTACTTACGTTCATTGCTGTATTACAAAGCAAACAAGAGTGGTGAAATAACCAGCCTAACCAGCATAACATAAGAATGGACAACGAGACAGAAACAAATTCTCTAACAGTACTTTTACCTCCAAAGAGGATGACAACAGCTAAGGCTGACATCCAAGGCTTAAACAAGAGGATAACTGAATTCTCTTATAATGCCTGGGACGATAACACTGAGTAGGATGAATCTAGAAAATGCCGCCCCTCTGAAATGTTTCAGAGTGGGATTACAGTAGACATCTTCTACTATGGGCTCAGAATAAACTCAGATGTCTCTAAGATACCACTCAGCTGGTCGGTTCTATCAATGAGAGAAGACAATTGAAGAGGCTCAAAGAGCATTGATAGACATGTTGCAGAAACAGGATATGTATTCTAGAGCAACGAGTCTTCCATCAAGAGAGTAAGTAAGCAGTTAGCACTCGATCAGTCTTAAACAGCTGCTGAGATCAATCAGATGATTGAGCTTTTATCAAAGAGTTAACTGACAAAGGAAATACGAGAATAAAGGATGCTACATAAATATCGTCGAAAGTTTTGAAAAGGACTATCAAAGAAGCATCGAAGTCGCAAGTTCTAAGTGACAGAGAAACAACATCTAGAATACATAACGTAGATACATCTCAATAGCGAGAGTGGGGCATCTGAAATATCAAGCTTCAATGTAGCGAACAATCGGAATGACAGAGTAAAACCACACCAAAGAGCACCTGAGTTGGTTTTGGGGACAGTAAAAGCCCAGGAAAATGGGAGATTTGGCATCTTAATCACGCCAGAAAAGGTGGGAAGCTGGCGCTTAATTACCGAGCCATTTCCCAGACAACTGGTCGTTCAAAAAAGCGCCAGAAAGCAAGGTGGCGCAAATGCAGAATGGCAAGATCTAAGCGCATTTGACTTCCCGCAATGGGCACATGCGGCATTCACGCAAAGGAACACATGAGCTCGGCGTATACGGGTTTCGGTGACTGACCCTAGAATGGCTTCTGACTGGCACCCACATGCCAGTGAGGGTATCTAACACACGTGCTGATAGTAACCCTCTAAAAAGGCTTCTTAACATTCGTAAGGTTGAGAATATAAAGCCAAGATGCCTTATCCTCAAAACTCCGAAGGGAGACAGGATAAGCAATTTGCCCGCTTTGCAGACTATCTAAGGACTCTTGAAATAAAGATTCCGTTTGCAGAGGCACTTGAGCAAATACTTCTTATGCTAAGTTCATGAAAGAGATCTTAAGTCATAAGAAAGATGGAGAGAAACTGAAAAGTATTTCTCACTGAAGAATGCAGTGCAGTCATTCTGAAAAAGCTTACCAGAAAAGCTTCAAGCCATAGGAAGCTTTTTGATACCTGCATCATCTAGAAGGATGCTTGCACAAGGACAGCCTTATGTGATCTTGGAGCCAGCATCAATCTAACCTGCATCTACTATCAGAAAGCTTGGGTTGACTGAAGAAGTCAAACCAACCCGGATATGCTCCAACTTGCTGATGGCTCCATTAAAACGCATCAGGCATAATAGAGGACATGATTGTCAAGGTTGGGCCATTCGCCTTTCCACTGACTTTGTGGTGCTGGAAATGGAGGAGCACAAGAGTGCACTCTCATTCTAGGAAGCCATTCCTAGCAACTGGACGAACTCTCATTGATGTCAAAAAGGGGAAGTAACCCTGATAGTCAATGAGGATGAGTTCAAGTTGAATGCTGTGTCAAACCATGCAGCATCCAGACACATCCAAATGACTGCATGGGCGTTGATTATTGACTCTTTGGTAGAAGATCAATATGCTGAAGTCTCTAGAATCAGAGCTTGAGGACATCTTCAAGGATGCTCAACCTGATGAAGAAGAACCAGAGGAAAAAAGGAATTTTCGAAAATTCCTAAAGGAGGAAAACCTCCCAAACCTGACTCAACCACTACCACCATCCCTAAAGTATTCATTTCTGGGAGAGGGTGACACTTTTTCAGTGATTATAAGCTCTGCTTTAAATCACAGGAAGAGGAAGCACTGATTCAAGTGCTAAGGACACACAAGACAGCTCTGGGTGGTCATAAGTGACTTTAAGGGCATAGCCCAGCTAGATGCATGCACAAATCCTGTTGGAGATAATGCCAAACCAGTGGTCAACCACAGAGGAGGCTAATCCAGCCATGAAGGAGGTGGTGCAGAAAAGAGGTCACTAAATTACTAGAGGCTGGATTATTTATCCATTTCTGATAGCCCTGGGTGACCCTGTCAAGTTGTCCCAAAAGAAGGAGGCATGACATGGTTCATAATGAAAAAATGAACTGGTTCCTACAAGAACAGTTACAGGGTGGCGTATGTGTATTGACTACAGAAGGCTCAATACAGCCACCAGAAAGGATCATTTCTCTTTACCATTCATAGACCAATGCTAGAAAGACTAGCGTCAGATGATTATTACTGCTTTTTGGATGCTATTCAGGTATAACCAAATTGCAGTAGATCCTCAGGACAGAGAGAAAAAGATTTACTGTGCCTCTCGGTGTTTGCTTACTAGAGGATGCCATTTGGCTATGTGAATGCGCCTGCAACTTCGCAGAGATGCATGTTTCCAATGTCTCTCTGAATGGTTGGAAAATTTTCTGGGAAGTCTTCATGGATGACCTCTCGAGTATATGGAGACTCATTCAGCTCCTGTCTTAGACCACCTAGAAACTTGTCCTGAAAAGGTGTTCCAAAGACTCAACCTGGTTTTAAAACGGGAAATGTCACTTATGGTGATCTGAAAGAATTGTCCTTGGAAAAATGTCAGGCACAGAGGAAAATAGAGGTGGATAAAGGCAATAAAGTAGGTAATGAAAATTGACCAACCACACTGCCAATGCTTACAAGGCAATCAGAAGCTTTCTGGGGCATGCAGGATTCTAAGAAGGTTTATTAAAGGAGTTTTCAAAAATGCAAAGCCTTCTGAGACAACTGCTAGCTGCTGGACACACCATTTGTGTTTACACACGAGTGTCTGCAGGCATTAAGACTCTGAAAGCCTACTAAGCTGGTCACAGATCCAGGTCATTCCTGCACCGATTGGACATGAACCATTTGAAAGTAAATGTGTGATGCCAGTGTTCATGCCATTGGATTTGCAGGTTTTGGACAGAGGCATGACAAGCTTCTGCATGTCATAATTTTATTATGCCAGCCGTCGTTTCTAAATGATGCCCAGAAAGAATTACACAACCACGAAAAAGTTGACTAGCAGTGGTTAGCTCACTTGACAAGTTTCAGATCTCTAATAGTGAGGATCAAAATGTGTAGTGTACACGACCATGCTGCTCTTAAATTACTCACGAAAGAGGATTCAAAACCCAGGCTATCAGTGATGGGTTTGCTTCTGCAAGGAGGTTGATATAGAAATAAGAGACAGGAAAGGGACAGAGAACCAATTGGCTGATCATCTGTCCTGGTTAGAGCCAGTGGAAGGGACGTCCCTCCCCTTTCTTGAGATCTCTGAGACATTCCCAGATGAGCATCTAATTTGCCATTCCGGAAGCACCATGGTTTGCCGATATTGCAAATATAAAGCTGCACGGTTCATACCCAAGGAGTATAATAGAATACAAAAGAAGAAATTAGTCACTGATGCCAATCTACTACTTATGGGATGAACCCTATCTCGTTTAAAGGGATGTGCAGACGGAATTATTCGTAGGTGTGGTGTCCCCATAGAGGAAGCACAGAGAATCATATGGCATTGCCACGGATCCAGATATGGAGCCATTTTTCGGAGTGAGCAAACAACCACCAAGGTCCTCCATGGTGGCTTCTATGGCCCACACAATCCATAAGAATTCCCGAGAGTTTGTACGTAATTGTGACAGTTGCCAAAGAGCTGGTAATCAGCCTCATGGTTACGCCATGCGTCAACAGAGGAATCTGAAAGTTGAGTTGTTTGACGTATGGGGAATTGACTTCATGGACCTTTTCCCAGCATATTCAAACACTTATATTCTGGTGGCGTTTGACTATGTATCAAAATGGGGTGAGGCCATTGCCACACCCACCAATGATACTAAAAAAGTACTGAAGTTCCTCCATAAACATATCTTTAGCAGGATTGGTGTCCCTAGAGTGGTAATCAGTGATGGGGCACTAATTTCTGCTACAATAAACAGCTTTACTCTTCCATGTGTTCGGGTTGGAATTCGCCACAAAGTTGCCACACCATATCATCCAAAAACCAATGGACAAGCCTAAAAGTATCTCTAATAGAGAATTAAAAGAGAATCCTGGAATGGCGACAGTAAATAACCGTAGAAAGGATTGAGCACGGAGCTTGGATGATGCTCTGTGGGCTTACGAACCAGATTTCAAGACCCCTATAGGGACCTCTCCATACGAACTGGTGTATGGTAAGGCATGTCACCTGCCCGCGGAACTGGAACATAAGGCTTACTAGGCAACCAGATTCCTAACTTTGATGCCAAATTAGCAGGAGAAAATCGATTACTCCAGCTAAATGGCTAGAGGAGTTCATATGCACAGCTTTCGAAAATGCCAAGCCTTATAAAGAAAAATCAAAAATGGCATGAAGAAAGCTATCATCTAGAATCTTTGAACAGGACAGAAGGTTGTTGTTTAACTCTAGACTCAGGCTATTCCCCGGGGAACTGAAATCCCGGTGGAGGGACCATACGTGATTACAAGTTTATCACCATATGGTGTACGTGGAGCTTCAAGATATTATTCTGATAAGAAGTTCAGTGTCAATGGACAGAGAATCAAGCACTATCTGAAGGCAACTTTGAGCAAGAGTGCTCAATGCTGAAGCTAGATTAAAAGCTCCACAAGGTCCAGCTAAAGACAATAAAGAAAGCCGCTTGCTGGGAGGCACCCAGCCATGGGGCATTAATACCTCTAAGCATTTTTGGCGCCTATTTTCTTTTTTATTTGGTTATATAAAGTTTACTGCACTAAGGTAAAGAATCAATTGCATAAGTTTACAGGGTTACAGAAGGAATTTGCACACAAAACAGAATAGGAGGCTCAATGGCAAGGGGAAGAAACGCCAGTAAAGGGCATTTGGGCGTTCATGCGCCCAAAATGGGCATCCACTGGGCGCTGAACGCCAGTAATGGTAGCAATTTGGGCGTTTAACGCCAGGAATTGTGCCATTTTGGGCGTTCACTGGGCGTTGAACGCCATGAATGGCAGCAATTGGGCGCTGAACGCCCAGAATCAGCATTTGGGCGTGAACGCCCGAAAACAAGCAGTGTTTGGGCGTTCAAACGCCAGGAAGACAGGGAGGAGCCAAATCCATTTATCCCACACGTATTTCCATGTCTAATTTAAATTTTATGCTTCAATGCATTGATTTTACATGAACATATCAAGAACCCCGATTTCTAAAATCGCTACAGTTCTAAAAATCCATCTTCCAAATTCAATCCAACTCTTTTCAAATCTTGTCTGAAAACAAATCTATCATTTTCAAAATTTTAAAAAAAAAAAAAAAAAAAAAAAAAAAAATTGTTTTTCAAATCTTCATTTATCTTTTCAAAAATCCAAATTTATCTTTTTCAAAATCTATCCTATCTTTTTCAAAAATTACACTAATAGGCTTCGTATCTTATCTTTTTCAACTCAATCTTTTATCTTATCTTTTCCAATTTTTTTTTTTATTTTTCCAACCCCCACCCCCTTTAAAATTGGGTTCGGCCTCCCCCCTCCTCCATCACCAAGTGCACCTCGATCTCCCATTCCCTCTCTTTCTTTTCTTTTGCTTGGGACAAGCAAACCTCTAAGTTTGGTGTGAGTATCCTGAGATCACTAAGATCATTGCTCCAAAAGGAAAACAATCCACGCCAAGAGGCAAGAAAGAGAGCGTTCCAAAACCACCTTGGAATCAAGGGAAGTTTTTATCTAAAGAATATTTAGACCATTATCTTAAAGTTATGGGTCTGAGATCAGTGATCCCAGAAGTTAGATTCGATCTTAAAGAAGATGAATATCCGGAGATCCAGGACAAATTCGAATCAGGAACTCGGAAGTCCTAGCTAATCCTGAAACGGAAGTAGGAAGGAACATGGTCCAGGAGTTCTATGTTAATATGTGGCAGACTGACAAACAAAGACTATCTGGAACTGCCTGCTACGAATTTCGGACCTGGTCAGAGGAAAGATGGTTCATACCACCCCTGACAAGATCAGAGAGATATTAAAGCTACCTCAGCTAAAGGATGATCCAGGCTCCTTCAACAGGTAGGGTGATGAGAGCAGACATTGGCCTGGATAAGATTTTAGAGGACATATGTATCCCTGGAGCCGGGTGGACCACCAACACAAAGGGCGTCCAAAATCAACTCAAGAGAGGATCTCAAACCAGTTGCCAGCGGATGGCTGGACTTCATTGGGCGTTCTCTGTTGCCTACTAGGAACCGTTCTGAAGTCACAGTTTAAAAGAGCTGTGATGATTCATTGCATGATGGGAAAGGAAGTGGAGGTTAATCAGCTGATTTCAACTGAGCTTTATAAGATTGCTAACAAAAATTCAAAAGAGGACAGGTTGGCTTATCCAAGCATGATTTCTCTGCTCTGCAAGGACGCTGGAGTCAAGATGGGAATAACTGAATACATCCTAATTGAAAAGTCAATCACCCAAGCATCAGGGAGAGGCAACAAGCACAGGAGGATCTTAGCAAGAAGAAAGCACAGGAATTCCTCCCAGAAATTCCTCAAGCAGAATATTGGGAATATCTTGAGACATCTGTCACCAAGATACAGGAAGCTATGGAGCAATAGTAAAACAACAGAAGGAACACAGTCAAATGTTGACCATATGTTTTAAAAGAACAAGAGAGCAGAGGACGTGAACTTAGGTGAAACTGAAGCGCCAAAAGTCTTCTGTTATACCAAGCCTCCCAAGGATCAGAGGAACCCCCATACCCCCAGAATAAGGGTTGTTAATGTCCAATTTCTGCCATAACTCTGTGACAGTGTCCTTATAAAAAGTTCACCTTAGAAAGTCATATAATATAAAATTTTTTTTTTTTTTTTTTTTTTGATTTTATCTCCAAATTAAGCTATAGTTTAATGTTTCTCCATCATCATTAAACATGCAATTAAAATAAGTAGATCTTTTGAATAAGAAGCAATAAAATTTCGAGTTTAATTAAAAGAAATTTAAATTGGAAAATGTGTGGCCATGCTTTCTGTCTTCTGAATGAATGGTGAACAGTTGCATATGTCTTTGCAACTTGTGTTGCTTTAAGACTTTAAATATGTTGGGCTCTTGAAGAATGATGAACATGAGACATTGTTATTGATAATCTGATAAATTTTCATAAAATATTCTTGAAGCAAGAAGAAAAAGCAGCAAAGAACAAAGCTTGCAGAAAAAAAAAAGCAAGCAGAGAAAGCCAAAAGCTCTTAAAAACCAAAAGCGAAGGGCAAATAAAAAGGATCCCAAAGGCTTTGAGCATCGCTGATAGGAGGGCCTAAAGGACTGAAATACTGGTCTAAGCGGGCTAAAACCAGCTGTCCCTAACCATGTGCTGTGTGGCGTGCAGGGTGTCAAGTGGAAAACTTGAGACTGAACGGTTTAAAGTTCAAGGTCCAAAGCAAAAGAGAGTGTGCTTAAAACTCTGACATCTCTAATTGGGGACTTTATGCAAAGCTGAGTCACAATCTGAAAAGTGTTCACCCAGTTAGTGTCTGGTGTGGCATTTATGTATTCCGGTAGTTAATACTGGGAAAACAAAGTCTGTAGGCCCGGCCAAGACTCATAAAGAATCTGTGTTCAAGAATCATTCACACTGAACTAAGAAAATCAATAACACTATCGAATTCTGAGATCCTATAAATGCCAATCACTGTGAACCTCAATGGATAAAGTACGATGCCAAAACTGTTCAGAAGCCAAAAAAGCTACTAGTCCCGCTCATCTAATTAGGAATCTGACTTCAATCAAAAAAATCTCTGAGATGATTATTGCTTCTTCAACTATTAGTCTGCTATTTTATTTGTCTAGTTCTGAGGACAAGCAACAATTTAAGTTGTGTGTGGTGAGCGTATATTTTATACGCTGTTTGGGGATAATTCATATAGTTTTGAGTATTTTTAGTTAGTTTTTAATCTATTCCT
>QBTX01002982.1:0-13144 GCA_003063285.2 Arachis monticola | reverse complement strand
TCTGTTGTAGGTGCTTGTGGTGTTGAAGAAGGAATGTCTTCAACCGGTGTAGTGGGAAGGCTTGTAGTGGCTGCTGGAAGTCTGAGGTATTTCCCGTTAGGGACATATTGATCATCCCGTGGAAGCATGGCTTTGGTGTCTCCAGCTCTACAGGAAACTTCGGCGGTTGAGACAAGATCTGAGACTAAAACGGGAAAAGGTAGGTTGCCCGCAATTTGTACGTGTCCCATGGCATTCCGGATATGTCTTGGTAGATTCAGAGGCTGGTCTGTAAGGATGCACCATAGTAGAACGGCCATGTCTGCAGTGAAAGAGGACTCGTGAGTGCTCGAAAAGACGTAGTGGGACATGATCTGTGCCCATACGCGAGCCTCCAAGGTAAGTGCTGAAGCCGATATTCCCTTAGGGCGGGTACGATGGTATCCGTAGATCCAACGGCTGCCAGGTAGTGCGATAACTCTGAGAACAGCTTCCCAGTCAAATTCGTACATCTGGCGCTTGAGTGACGCTTCCTGAAAGGCGTCCAATCCTTCTGGAATAGGGGGAAGTTAGAGTAGAACTCGACTACCCAAAGCTCTTTGAATGGCCTCTTCTGTAATGGGGACTTGCTTCTGACGGACAAAGACAGACTATAGGGTAGGCAGGTAGAAGTTAGAGTAGAACTCGACTACCCAAGAAAGATTGACC
Organism: Arachis monticola; assembly: GCA_003063285.2. NCBI lineage: Eukaryota > Viridiplantae > Streptophyta > Magnoliopsida > Fabales > Fabaceae > Arachis > Arachis monticola. Next base: position 12,457 of record QBTX01002982.1, on the reverse strand, counting down.
TGCCTTGGTTGTCTCTGTAGGAAACCCCATTGTCTGCGTTCAATTTACGGCTCAACAAAAGCAGCAATATTGGGCAGGAGGATAAGAAGGTGTTCGTTGTTGTAGCTCCTTTCAGCCAGGATGGGGAACATCTGCTCATAGTAGCGATTGGGAAATCGCGTAGTGTCCTTCGCTTGAAAGGCTTTCTCCTTTTCATCAACCTTTATGATGCTCTTAAATCTTTTTGTTGAGGGCTTGACTGCAGTTGAAGAAGGCGCTGCCACTAGTGCTCTTTTAGTTCTTCTTCTTGCTGGGGGTTTGGGAGTAGCTTTCCCTTTTCCTTTCTTGGTGGCCATCCTGAAAAAGGGAAGAGAAAGTAAATTAAATTCAAAGAGATATATAGCAAGGAAGAGAACAGAAAAGGATGGTTATAAATGCACATTAAAAGGTAAATGACGTTAACACGCGCTCATGAGTACATGTGAAAAATCATTAATGGAAAATAGTTAGTGCATATGATGACAAGTGAATGCAAGGTGTTTATTGGCATGCCGGCAAAGGGCATGAGTAGCATAGATCAAGCATCACTCGTAACAAACCATCACGTTTGTATTGACAATTAAATTTAATTAATACAATAGTAAAGGGAGTTTATGAAAAGCAGCATTGAATAGTGGAATAACATAGAGAAGTGCATAATGCCATATGGACTTTTTCATAAACACATAGCATGCATGGTAGATAAGGTATAGAAAGTATTAAAGTGAATATGCAAGCAACCCTTTAAAGAAAATAATATATAATTACCGAAAAATTTGCAACATCCACAAGCATATAATGAAGAATAATGGCTCAAATAAAATTCTAACACCATGTGAAAAGAAAAGAAGAAGAAAGAAAATATGAATAATGAAAAGAAAAAGAAAGGAAAAGAAAATAACATATAAAATAAGAAGAATGGTAGAAAAGGAAAGAGAGAGGAAGAAAATTAAACCTTGTTAATGGAGATGAGAGAGAGAGAGWGAAAGGGGAGATAGAAGGAAGAAGGAAGAAGGAAGAAATAAGGAGGGAAAAGAAAAATTAGGATTTGGAGAGGAAAAAGATAAGATATTTTGGCAATTAAGTTTGAGCTGTACGGCGAAAGCGACGCGGCCGCGCGGGGCACGCGTTCACGCGATTGCGCTTTAGTTCAAGTGACGCGGTCGCGTCGGTCACGCGGTCGCGTGACCCATGTTGTGCTTCTAGCGCGAGTGCAACCTCGCGCCTACACAACTCTCTGTTCGAATTGAGATATTTGCCAAATTTGGGGTGACGCGATCGCGTGGGGCATGCGATCGCGTGAGTGGGCTTCAGAAGGGAACGACGTGGATGCGTGGGTCATGCGTCCCCGTGGGTAGAATTGTGCGTTCAACACCCATCCAGCACCACTCTCGCACAATAATTCGTCGAAAATCAGGGCACGCGGTCGCGTGGGAGGCCATTATGCCCATACGACGGGGACGCGTCAGCAACGCAGTCGCGTGGGTCGATTTGTGCCACTGGCACGCCTCCAGCCATGCTCCAGCGTGACTCTCTATTCATTTTTATTTTTCTCCCCTCTCCTTGCGACGCGGACGCGGACCAGAAAGCCATCATCAACATCCTTCACTTGGAAGACATCTCCGCTGAAGACATTCAAATCAAATTGGATGCTTTTTTAGGAACATACTCTTCAGATAATAGATGGTTCCTTCCTTTCCGAATTAGTAATTCTTCAATCTGAATGGAGTCAAAAACAAACCCTCCAGCAAATCTTCTAATTCTTCCAGCATTGTAATGATGCTCATAGTATGTAAACTGTAGCTGATAGCGTTCCTATCAAGTACGGAGTTAGAAGACAGGCACACTGGACAAGGTCCAAGTGGGGACCCCCTTGACTGACAATGAGGGCACCTCATCAGCATTTTCAACAATCTCCAATTGACGAATCCAGAGGCCTGCCCATTACTATCGATTCAGAAGTTGAAATAAAAACCTCTTCCTCCACATCTCAAATATGCTTATCTTAGAGATGAGCAGAAGTTTCCAGTTATCATTGCAATGGGAACTCAATTCTTCAATCCAAGGAAGGGAGCAGTAACTTGATGTACTGAGGAGACATAAGAAAGGCAATTGGGTGGAGGTTGGCAGACATCAGTAGGCATCTAACCCTCAAGATATGTGAGCACAGAAACATTTTCCTCACGAAGATGGAGCAAGACCAGTCCGTCAAGCCCAGAAAGAAAAGATTGTAATCTCACTATCTTGAAGTTAGTCAAAAACGTGAAGTGATCCAGCACTGTTGGAACAAGCACCGCGTAATCATCTATCCTAGTTCAGACAGATGAATGGGTTAGTTCCAAGGTTACAAGTGTGCCCAAGAAGTCTGGAGTCACCTATCAGTGAAGATCGAGCATGGAGAGACTCATACGCCACCTTTATGATGATCAGGACAACGCTTTGAGAGAGGTACTGCCACCATTCCGATCATACATGGATCGTCTCTATAAACCAATGCTCACACCGCTTTCAAAGGCATCCTCACACCCACTTCCATTCATGACAATGCCTGGTAATCACGCCTAGTCAGGCGGTTAAATCATTCGCTTATTGGCTATTTTAGATCGGTTACATCAAGCCGATTATTTTCCAGACAGATTTACACTAAATATAGCTACACCTGTCAGCGATCAGGCAAAAGTACCTACTTTTACCAGTACCCGTTTTTGGGACTATCCATGACTTACAAAGAATGCCACTTTTTCGGCTTGTGCAAGTGCCCAGCTCTACTTTCCAAATTGGATTGTCATGAAATGAGTCTTCTTCTTCTTAATCTATTGAGGAACTGTATGGAGGCTTTTATGGATGATTTTGAGCGTAATCTATGGCTGATTCTTTTTCAGCCTTTGCTTCTAGATGGTATTATCTAAGAAGTATTAGATAGAATGTGTTAAATACATACATAACCCTTGATTGAATTTTGAAAATGTATCATTTTATGGAGTAAAACAAGGGAATCTGGTATTTACTGGACACCTGTTGTAATTAATGAGATGCATTTCAGTTGATCCAGCAAAAGGTAGATGTCATTTTTATTATACCTTACCCCTCCTCGTCTGTGACAGCGAAGAGTCCCGTCTCAAGTTCCTGGCCATTCTGCCAGATTATTACACAGAGACATATATTGAAGGCACGTTTGGTAAATCCGGTCAGTACCTTCTCCCTTATAATCCCAGTCACTTACCCCCCACAGCACGCGAAAGCCGATATTGAGCTAGTTATGAGTTCGCCGCTGACGGATCTGCAAAACCAAAGCTGCGTACTTGATACACTTCCACACGCTCTTCTCCGGCCCGACCCTCTACGACCCACACTCCCAATCCCATCCCCTCACGCGGACCACGACTCGGAGGCCCCAGCCGATCTATGACCACTCACGCTACATACCGTCCCGCCCCGAATCGACGCCTAGTACTCAGCCGAACTCCACGTGGCAGATAGGCAGCCCTCCCAGATTATAGGTGCCAGGCGCATAGGCACCTCTTTATACCAAGCCCCCGCCACGCCCTGCAACGCCTGTTAGAAGGATCCTTTGTAATTGCTTAGGCGTCTAAGACTTTAGACGTCGCTCAGTCCAATTTAACTATATCACTTACTGCAACGGCAAAAGACCAAGCTAGGCTGTCGCTTCGCATCAGTCTGTTTTTCCCTCTGTGATCAATTCAGCCCCGAGCTTTATTACATTGGTTTACTAGCACGTAGAAATCAGTGCTATCACGAGCCGCAACTGCATTGCCACTTATCTTTGTACAACGTCACGAACCTATCTCTATGCCAACTCGGCTAATAAAAATGGTCGATCACAATAATTATCACCATAGGCTTTCATCTAACGTTTGACTTCCGAGATAACTCGGCTTTGTCACTTTACAACGAAGAACCGTTGATTTAGAAATATAAGGATCAGGAGTGGTAACCAGCAATTGAGTGCGCAGTCACCACTTGAGTGCCTTAGAGCACATTCTTAAGATGATCTCTATTCCTTATAGAGTTCGATACATTTTCACTCGGTTTGACTAACTTGCCCATCTAAAGCAGTTCAATCCTGAAACCTGCGATTCCGCTTATACTGGTATAACACCTCAATGTAGCTAACATCCATTATACAACCTTAGTTAAGCCACACATTTCTCCACCTCACCACACACTTTCACTAAAGCACATCAAACGAGACAAGCTGGAAGAAAGCGTAGTCTAAATATTTACTATATGGATATACCCAATATATTGGCAGATGTTGGCACTGATCCTCAATTTACCCAACTTCATTTTTTCTCACACAGGGTTCATCGTAACTGGTAAGATCAGGAGAACTATTAAAATTTAATTCTAAGGGGTGGTAGTGCACGGTGCGGGGACACCTTTATCACAAAAATCCCGACGCTCACGATCACAAAATACATAAAAACGAGGGTTTAGAGGTCGGGGTGTCGGTAGGCGCGGCGAGGGGGCGAGTATACTCATCTCAAAATTAGCATAGGACTCAGCAATCCACTATCGTCGAATACTACAGGGCGTGTACACGCTCGGGGGCGATGTGGAGCTGTGACGGACTCAACGGTACTAGATGGTCAGCGTCAAAATTCCACATCAACAGCGAAAGCGGTTTTAGTGGTCGTTGGGGGTATAGTCTGTGTGGCTTATTCGGGTTGGTTTCTATAGATCTACTAGTAGCACACAGGGGGAGTAGAGTGTACTTAACTGTGTTCAAGCGACGCGCAGACGTCTACCACGGGCCCGGTATCTCAAGGGGGCCCAGCAGGGCACATGGTACACCAACTACCTAAATCGTCCGACCGTGCACAATACAATCATCTCAAATAACCAATCACATCCCCCAACTCTGTGACATCGTTAACACACAAAGACACACCTTTTACCATCACTATCAGCACCATCATCACCATCATATGAGTCATACTCGCAAACCCAAATCAAAATCGTAAAAATACGTTAAAAACAAAATCACAAACAAGTGAGACCACAGAACATCTTTCCACCAAAACCCACTAGATCGACCAACGGTTACATTGACACATAACCAACAACTACCACAACAGTTTTTTCATTGGTAAATCGTAATAATCACAAAATCCAACCCAGCATTATGAAAATCACATACAAAACTCGTTTAGCAATCAATCTATTCTGGTCCCATATTTTTCAGGCACTTAGACGTGTGTGCTCTACGATCACCGACATTTCCAGCCACTCCTATTCACGAGGCCTGTCCAGCTCACTCATCTGTGAGTGGAGGGCATTTTGGCCCTCAATGAACAGCTACAAATATCTTAGACTGTGGATTCAGTGGCCCTGGTGCCCTACTCTTCTTAGAGAATGCTCGCTGAAGTTTTGTAAATCCCTGTCTCCCATGAGCCAAAAAATTTTAAGTCACATAAAACTACGCGAGTAGATGCAGCAATGCGCGCCAACACAATCTATGCTTTTCTGTGAAACTTTTTCTATGAGTTTGAGGACAATTAGAACCTAATCCATGCGTCACGACCTTCCCAAGATGATCACTCACAATGTGTCTAATTATCCTAAAATAACTACCCATCTCGTTAGCTAGTGGATTACACGTTTCCACACACCCAAATGGGTGGAAGCAGATATCCTCCCCGCACTGATGATGCTAAACACTGTTGTTTCCTTTGTGAAGAACAACCTCATTTGTCGATATGGGTCACCACGAGCAATCATGAGCAATCAAGGCACCCACTTTTATGTAACCACAGGAGACCTATACGAGCCAGACTTCTATATGAAGAAGCATGGATAAATTCTATTAAGGTTTCACACGAAACAGATACCATCACTGTCATATACCAATGGGCAAGCCGATAGTCTGTCAAACAGCATAGATCAAAAGCGTATCTTGCAGAACATAGTCAAACCTCATAGAAGATACCGGAGCACCAGGCTACAAGATTAACTCTGGGCATACAGAACAACACTCACTAACCAAAAACACCATTGGGGAGGTGAGTCCTACTGCCTTCAGTCATCATATCATCAGGAAAGTCTCTCGGCCCATCTCACCAATCCCTGAGGTTGAAAGTCAGAAGCACAGAGCTCTGACGTTGGGCAGTCAAGAAGTGCAACATGGGAATTAAGAATGCTGGAGCTGAAAGGATGTTGCAACTGCAGGAACTGGGAAGCCTTCGCCTAGAAACTTATGAGAACTCAAGAAAATATAAGGAGAAGCATGCAAGAGCTGTACATGACATCAGCACAACCAAGAAAAAGGAGTTCCAAAACCTGGGGCGATTTGATCTCTCCCTTTAACAAATCTCGACTGAAGGCTCATGCCAGGTAAGTTGAGACCAAGATGGGAAGGTCAACTCTACAGAGTAGAACAAAACAAGAAAAACGGACCGCAGCGTACGGACTTTATCACCTAAGCCATCTTCGATGCTCGAAGGCTATCAAACGTTATGGGACAACGCGCTGAAGCTAAACCAATCGGCACGAGAAGATGCCAGAAAAATCAACGGAGGCTCGACGATCTTCCCTCTATGATATGGCCCAGATCTCACCAATCCAGCCCAGTACAACGATTGACGCCTACTGCGGAAGCAGCTCTACCACACATGGCCCCAACTTACGTACCGTTACGAAGCAAAGATGCCTAAGCGTGGGAGACAACCCAACCATGGTATGGAGTCGTCTCTTTTCCTTATTTTTAGATTCTATCTATTCAACTAATAACTCTCCTCTTTATTAGTACATTTTCGTGCATCTTATATTAGCATATTTCTTACATTTAAAAAAAACAAAAAAGAGGTGAAACCGCCGCGACTGCGACCATACCATCAGCGACTGCTTCCTCGCGATCCGAACCCCAAAAGGAGAGGGCAGCAAAAATGAAAAATGCAAATACGAGGTCAGTCACGCATGCAGAGCACCTGCTGGAGGCGTGCCAAGTGGCACAAATCGCACCCCACGCGCACAACTTGGCGTGTGCTGCACGCGTTCCCCGATCGTCCTTTGGAGCATAATGCCTCGCCACTGCGCACCGCTCTGTGCCCGCGATTTTCGACCGAATATCTGTCGCGAGCAGTGGTGCTGTGTTCCTATAGGAACGATCGAATTGACAAGCACACCGCGCACTTCAATTCACTACCGCACCGGTAGGACGACTCAATCGTACCACATCGGCCACTCCAACTCGTAAATCGTTCCCTTCTAGGTAGACAGTCATAATCACTCCTACTGCTCCAGGATCGCAGTTTGGCCCTACACACTGGGCAAGGCGTGCAACCGATCGCGGTGCAGCCAGCGCAATATACTCCCTTTAGTGGCTACACAATGATCGGAGCTTCTAATTTACGAAAACAGATTGAGATTAGTGTGTAGCGCCGTATGTAGATGCATCAATCCTGCAGACGCTCAGTACGCACACTAAAGACATGAGGTCACATAGTCGACTTTCCTACCTATAACTTTTAAAATCGTTACCATGTTACACCTCATAATTCCTTTTATCAACTCCTCCCTACCTCATGTTTCAATTTGTATATTTTAATCTCATCATCATGTGCCAATTCGTCAATCTTTGAATTGTACCATAACATTGGCGGTCTTTGTACCCGCCTTATTTCTTGTTATTTCTTTGTCTTGATGTAATACCGAATCGATGACGGACTCTACTCACGCTCAGTTCGCAACTCGATTTTTGATGCTATTCTTATTTATGCGCACCCAATAGACTCATAGCGGTAACTCACAATTCGCTTTAGATATATTTCCTGACGACCAAGATTCGCTCCTGCAAGATCACTTTTGGTTTCACAAGATTTGGTCCAGTTCAATTAACTCCAGGTGCGCAAGACATCCATGCTTCTTCGACTCTCTTGAAGTACAGCTAACTTCAAAGAAACTATACATTTTTGTGGGATAGTCCAACAAATTTGATTCTTATTCTTATCTCTCTCACACACACAAAAAAAAAAAAAATTGTTTTCTTTATCTTCACTCTCTTTGTTCTTCCTTCTCTCTCTTTTCTTTTTTTTTTTTTTTTTTTTTTTCTATGACAACTCCTTTAAACTATTCTTTCATCTCCAAAATTGAGCACTAAGAGTTATAAGTGTTTTCTTCACTCTCTCTTTCCGTTACTTCCTAGGGTGATCTACTACTACTTCATATAAGTGGTTTTATAGTCTTTAATTTTTGTGCTTTTCCTTTTCTTTTTGCTTATAAGTGAGTTTTACAATATATAATCTAATTATGCCTTTTCTCATATCTTATCGTTTCTTTGTCCTATGTTACACTGGTGTTAGTGTATATATTAATATATTTGGACCGCAATTATTCTTTCTAATACATAATTGCATTATAGTGAACAAATAAGTTTAGCATAAATAGATTATCTATTTTCATAGAGAAAGTAACACCCAAAGAATAAAAGATTATGGTTAAATAATCGTACCTACCTAAGGTCCACCTTTCACAGGTTGTTGTTTCTTATAGCTTCAAACATCCACTGCGTTCCAAATATAGTCCAGAGATTTATCCATAAATTTTATTGAAAAAATTTAGAAAAAAAAAAAAAAAAAAAAAAAAAAAAAAATAGTTTTTTTTATTTTTATAAGTTTCATTGTAAAGAGTTGCTTGCCTTATGATTCTACTTCCAATACTAATCACAATAGTGACCTTGTAACCAAAAATACTAAACCATTGCTATGCGCTAATCACGTGCTTATATGTAAAAAAGTTCTCACTATTACCGCGTCAAAATATATGCGACAACTTTCTTTCTATGATTTTTTCCTAATATTACCAAACTAGTTCTGTTGTGAAACATTTGATTATTAAATTAAAAAAAAAAAAAAAAAAAAAAATTGAATAAATTAAATAATTTAAACGTTGTAATTTTATTATTTGGTCAATCCAAGAGCGTGAAGTGATTTCTGTTTCACGTGCACGTGCGAAGTGAGACTGTAGATCTATGCTACGTTCAATGTCCGCCTCTGCGCCGTACCATGCCACCACTAACACATCCTTTGCAAGATTTCACCTTGTCTATTCATGAGGCACGCTATACTATTTTACCGGATTAGACTCATTTTTCTCAATCTAGCTGCAATAGGGCGTGGATGACGCGTTCCGTGTTAACGTCAGTGTTTACCCTTTTAATGTGCATATTATACCCATCCTTATATCTGTTTCTCTTTCCTTCTAGAGCTCTATCTCTTTAACTTTAATTACTTTCTCTTCCCTTTTTCAGGATGGCCACCAAGAAAGGAAAAGGAAAATCGTGAAACGGCTAATCTCCACGAGCCCTCCCATCCATCGGCCTCCTGTGCCTGCGTAACAAGAGACAAGTGGAGATAACCGGTGAAAATGCAGTGTACGAGTACTACCTGCGAGGTGGCAGCCGTTCCGGTAGTCTATCAACCTTGCAGTGACAGGAGCCCTCAACAAAAAGATTTAAGAGCATCATAAAGGTTGATGAATGATGAGGCTAAGATTGAAAGACGTTCAAGGCGTTCTAATGACTATACTATCAGTTTACGGCTATTCATTTCCCAATCGCCTACTAGAATTTGAGACTATTTTTGCTTCCGCGTCCTCTCCTGGCCTGATTAGAGGAAGCAATACAACATACGTGAACAGTCCTTCTTAGTCCTGCCTTGTCTTGGCTCTGAACGAAAAAGGAATAATGAATTTCCGTCTCAGACCTGTTTTTGACGCCAAGGGCTAAGCTTGATTGGGATTGGACTCTAAGCAGAACAATGGGGTGAAATTTGTTTTGCTCGTGAGCGACGAAAAATCTATTATCGCAAACGGTGGCGTAAGGGAGTCGAATCTTTTCGTTTTGTGGTGTACAGTCCTGATAGCTCGAGTAACCTTCTTCTGGCTGTCTACAATCAGATCTACTCTAAGCAGCCTAATATGACGATGGCAATAAGATCATGGTAAGTGTGTGCTCGATATTCGGTAGATAGCGACAATGCTCCCATGTCAATTCGCCCGGACCTGTTGACATGACCTGAAAGATTCAGAGGCTTGGATCGAGGGCCATTGATTCAAAGCTTTTGGGTAGTCGAGTTCCTACTACTATGATCCTCCCCCACCATAGTAGTCAATCTCCAGCCAGGAATGTGGTACGGACACTTAAAATCGAAGGACATGCCGTCACTCGACAGCGCCAGAATGAATGTGTATGCACGAAAATAGTAATAGACCTGGTGGAAAGTGCTGTTACTCCCGGAGATGATGTTTTACTCGATCACTACACCGTGAGTGCACGAATGGAGGTTAACAGTAGAATAACCAGATAAATGGAATGCCGCCTCCTAGAAGGTAAATCGCGATATCAGCAGCTTACTGGCGTTGGATCGATGGCGTCGCGTTGTCAGGCTGAGTGTAAAGATGCTTTGAGAGGAAGTTAAGTCATGGGCTATCTATGATATCTATGCCCCTGGACGTACTGTACGTGTGTGACTCGTGACAGCAACATGCTAGCGATCGCTACCTTTCCTCTTGACGATGGAATATGCAGGACTTGAAGGAGCTCCAAGATTCTAATACTATATGAGCTTGGAACATCAACTTATGGTTCTCGCCATGTGAAGCCGCGGAGCTCCTGCTGATCTCTCTACGCTAACCGAGCAATATATTTCAGGCAATGCCAATGCGACACGGTTACATAATTAAGCGCTGGGCAACCTGCTTCACGTAATTTTAGTTCGCGCGTTTTAGTCTCAGATCCTGAGCTGTACTCAAACCGCCGTAAAGTTTCTACAAATAGAAAGTAAATGCTAAGGCAACTGAGCGACTATCTCAAAGCTCGCATTGTCTGTCACGGTAAAGAAAAATTGTCTAGTAGATCAATATGTCCCTAACGCGGACAGCATTCCAACACTTCTAGTTATGCTCCCGGTCCAGCAGCCACTACAAGACCTTCCCCACTACACGGTTGAAGAAACCAATCCTTCGTCAGGCACAACCATCATAGTCTGGCCAGGTACAACAGGGGGTAAAGAATGGTAATTCCTTGTTACGTATAAGATTCTTTGCTCTCCCAGCAAGATGAAATCTGAGAAGGTTGGAGTCGAACAGTCGTGCCTCAACGAACAAGTTAGACGAATTCGAGAGTGTAAAAACGAATAGCGCCTGACGCCGTCCTTTGGTGGAAAGGCTTTCTCCTTTCCGTCTATTGATCCTCTTGACTCGTTTTGTTGAGGGCTTGACTCCAGTTGAAGAAGGCTCTGACACTAATGCTCTTTTAGTTTTTTTTTTTTTTTTTTTTTTTTTTTTTTTTCTTCTACTTCTTCCTTTCTCCTTCTTGGTGGCCATCCTGAAACGAACGACAAGAAAGAAAGAAGAAATAATGTAAAGAAGATACAGCAAGAAGGACAACGGAAACAGAGAGTTGACATGCATGCACGAAGTAATGTAAAGATGACCATGCTAACACCATTGCTCCTCCGCGAGTACATATGAAAATCCATCAATGGGAAATAGCTAGTGCATAAAAAAACAACGTGATCGCAAATTCTTATTTCGGCATGTTGGCAAGAGGCATGATAGCACATTAGACGAAGCATCTACCTTATTATAACAAGACATACCGTTATGTAATTGACAATTGAATCCAATTAATAAATAATAGGGAAAAGTTGTGCAAAAAGCCAAGCGCAAATAAAGAGTACTAGAACATAGAAAGTGCATAATGCCACATGGCTTCAAACACAACTAGCAAGCCATGCTTAAAACAAGATAGTAAAAGTATATGAAATTGAACATGCAAGCAATCCTACAAAATATAATAATATTCAACATAAATCCTGCTAACAATCACCCAAGCATATATTGAGGATAATGATTAAAAAAATTTCTAACATCATGTCAAAGGGAAAAGAGAATAAAGGAAAATAAGTTTGAAAAAGAAAAGGAAAAGAAAAGAACCAATAATAATATATATATAATATTAATCCAAGAATGATAGAAGAAAAGAGAAGAAGGGAAGAAAAAAAAAAAAAAAAAAAAAAAAAAAAAGAGGAGAGAGAGAAGAGAGTGAGATAGAAAGGAGAAGGGGAAAGAACGAAAGAAGGAAGAAGGAGGGAAAAGAAAAATTAGGATTGGAAGAAAGAAAGAAAGATAATTGCAATAGGGTTAGCTGATGCGGCGCATGCGACCGCAGGCTCCTGGGGCATGCGTTTCGCCCATGGGGACGTCAGGAAAGCGACGCGACATCGCGCGGTCCGCCCCACACCACGTCGCTAAAGCCGTGACCGATTGTTGCCCTGCTGGCGCAGAGTGCCCAGGCCTCGCTCCAGCAAGAACCTCCTCTGTTCGGATTCATCTTTCAAATGCCAATGCCGGACGCGATTTGGCGGTGTACAATAGCACTCGCAGTGAGTGCGACGGCAAAAAATAGATTGACCGCCAG